>PVXU01004443.1:45986-68114 GCA_002994865.1 Rhizopogon parksii | reverse complement strand
GACAATTAACGTTGCTAGAAATTATAAAGGCTCTTGGCGAATTTTTGACATCCGAGGAAGATCGCTTGCGTGCAAAGGGTGAGCTTTTCAGTCACTTGCTCGAATATTTGACCTGAGTCCTTGAAGGTGTCGAGTTTCTCTCATCTATTCTGGGACGATGCCCGCATGTGAAGCTCAATCGACAGGCTGGTAAGTGAAGGCGACACCTCAGCGACTCAACATGTTCACTTTCTTTATCAGTCGGTGTACTCACCAAGTTTTACTGCAGCAAGCTTGAAGATCTTGAGACCATCATACCTGCACTCCAAGGTCTCTGTTACCTTGTGAAGTTCCCTAATGTACAGTCTGCGGACGCGAAGGATATTCTCGACACGTACGTACCTCAACTACGCGCATCTTCATTGCTTTCAATAATCCCTAGTATATTCGCCAATGTCAAAATGAGAGCCCTCGTGCAGTCCATTCGCTTCTATGTCTTCACAATTGTCGAATCACTGCTATCCACCCATCGTGGCACCCTGAAGGAAATGGGCAGCACGTTCCTTTCCGGATATGTTAACCTTGCAGTTGGAGAAAAGGACCCTCGAAATCTCATGTTGGCATTTGCCATCGCTCGAGTCTTACTCATGGAGTTTGATACTTCTGCTCACACTGAGGTATTTTCTTATTTAATGCTTTCTGTTTCATGTCCAACCGTCACCAACAGGACTTCTTTGATATTACATTCTGCTACTTTCCTATTACTTTCCGACCGCCACCTGACGATCCCTATGGCATCAGTGCAGATGATCTGAAGCAATCTCTTCGGTGCAGTGAGATCCTATGTATAATGTTTTCAGCTTGCTGATATATTACTACAGACTTTGCTTGAGCGCAACTCCAGCCCTTGGTCCCCTTGGTATTCCAGTGTTTCTGGAAAAGCTTACTGCTGGATCGCCCACGACTAAGGTCGCTGTTTTTCCATTTCATGAAGTCTTTAACGCCAATCTAATATCCAGCTTGACAGCATGAGACTCTACATGTCATGTCTATATGTCTCCCGGTTTATGGACCTGCTGTGTCCCGTGAGTTCGGGAAGAGGATATGGAGCTCTCTGAAACTTGAAGTAAGATACAGTCTCTTTATTTTTCGGGCATATCATTACCTCGAATCAGATTTTCCAACCGACGGATCCAACTACAGAACAATCAGCCCTTGACACACTGCAGGTCCTTGTCAGAACCATTCATGCCGATACATCTCGAGACACAGTAAGCGTGGACTCCATCGCGAGCCTCGCACAAGATATATGCAGCGAGTGCATGCAAACGTTGAAGGAGCCTGAGAAAGCCCAGGCAAGGGCCGCTATGAAGGTTATATGTGTCTTTGCGGGAGCTGACGGTGAGCATGATGTCCTCTTGCAACACTTTATTGTAGTACAAACTGTGTCATCTTTTTTTTTCATTGAGCAGGACCACTATCCAGTTTTGCCGTGTCACAAGCCACCGAACTCCTCATCAGGAATTTCCACGACCCAGACGAGGTGTCGAACCGGGCGTCAATAGTTACATTACTTACAGAGCTGATCGACGCCTGCCGTGGTGATGCTACGCATGCCTCCATTCCTCAAGTTTCTGTCATATCATCCCCACCACTCGCTGCTTCGAAGGACGCCCTTCTTGGGCTTCTCGTGGTCAGCCTGAAAGCACCTGCGACGCGCCTACCAGCACTGCACGCACTGAACGCACTCGTGCGCACTCCTAAATTAGTAGCTGATGAAGAGCTTGGATATATAGTACTTGAAGTAAGCGAACTCCTAAGCCAGGAACCTGATGAAGTAGAAGACGTGACGTATGGAATTTCCCCCGAATTGGTGTTGATTTACTAAGTTCGTGGTTTCAGCGCGGATACCCTCGCCCTCCTCTCTGTCATTGCTGCTATCGCGCCGCACCATCTATCATTACAGACGCTTCCGATTCTTTTCTCCTCCCTACCAGATGATGCTCCGTCTAGAAATGCTGCTGCACAGCGTGCATCTTACTGGCGTGCCCTTTTGGCTCTCAGTACCCTTTGTGTGCAACCACAGCTCTTCGAGACGCTTGTGATCAGGCTCACCACTAAACTTGACCTTCTCTGTGTAATTTCGCCGACTCGAACAATTGATGAGGAGAGCACGGCCGCATACGCACACGCTATCCTCACAGGACTCGCAAACACGCTTGACACCAAAGTCTCCTCGAAAGATGTAGATGTGCCCAAATATGCTGACCAGCTACTACCACGCATGTTCAGATTGTATTTGGATTCTGCCCTAGCGAGCTCGGATGTGGTGGCTGTCGCCGCGGATCCAAGATTGCTGCAAGTTGGGGCGAGGATCATCAGGCTCGTGAGTGAGACGTTGAATGTTGCGTGAGTTACTTTGTCTTTCTCTTTGGCGTGGCGTTGAACAAAGCGGCAGGCAGCAAGAAAAACTGGTTACTGCTGTGTTTGCTGCCTACATGCAAGGCGATGTAAAGCCCGTCACTAACGGTCTCTTAAACTCTATTGCACCGTTCGCACCATTCCATGTGTGCCTAAATTTTGCTTTTGCCTTATGTATGCAACGTTGACATTATCCTAGTTGAATGCTAGCCCACGACAACGGAACAGTCTCATCCTTTTCTCTTCGACCGTTATCCCATTACGCAAGGAGGTATGTACTTTTAGACACGCCTGCTGATACTACTCTGAATATCATTTCAAGGTTGGCATACCTGTCGACAATCTATCCACTTTCCTCTCTGAACTGGTTGCGTGGAGCGATAGCTCATCCAGTACATCCTTCCAACAAGACGCTGCATTGCACACCCTTGCATCCATTGTGAATAAACATGTTGAAGGTATTTTATCATATCTTTCCACCGTAAAGTTGGTTTAGTCACCTTTTCAGATGCATCTGGCTTTCTATCGTCACAGCTGGAGGACTACTGGTTATCGAGGCTCAATAACACAAGTATACCAGCAGAAGTACGGAAAAATGCAATCAGCACATGGATACCGGTACTTGCACTGTATCTCGCATTCCACTTTCCGCTTATTTCGCATTTCCAGATCACAAGAGCACTCCTTGTGCGCTCACATTCCTCCGCACATGCATTCATTGACCACTTGTTCGAGCTCTTGGACGATAACACGGTTGATTGGGATGCAGCGCGAGCGCTGGGCCTGCTTGCAAGCGAGGATCCTGTATTGACGAAGCGTAATGCTGCTGTTCTCAAGGTATGCAAAGGAAACTCAGTTTGTGAAGTTTATCTAAAGAAGGACCGCATTATCCCAGATTCTACACGTGCAGAAGTACTTCAATGCAGTGATGCCGAGGTTATTAGAAGGAACCAAGGGTGTCAGTGGTATGTCAGTTGTACATACTTGACATACATAATCCGACTCGTGTTTCCATTCGCAAGGATCACGAAGGGAGACTGCATATCTCGTTGGTTTGGCGTCCCTGATCAACGTTGTGCCGAAGGCGGTCTATGTCACTCAGATGTCCTCGGTGAGTCATACTACAACCACAACGTATTGGCTGTCTTGCTCACGGTATTACCAGCTCATGCCTCTTCTGCTACGCGGTCTGGACCTCGCTGATCCGTCAATTCGTTCACACATTATTAACACGCTGTCAAACAATATTGATATTACATCTGTGGATAACGCTACTGTTTCGATGTATGCGTCGACTCTCGTGCTTGCTATGCTTAAAAACTGCATGTATTCAGAGATGCCGGATCCCGTGCGTTTTTCATCTTTTCATCCTTTCTACTCGAAGTGCTCACTGGCCAAAGGGAGTACGGGCAGCGGCGCTCAAATACCTGGCATTGCTGCCAGGCACTGTACGATATGATCTGTTGCATCCTTACAAGGCTGGTGTATTGAAGGAACTGGCGAAGGCTTTGGATGACCCGAAGCGCGCCGTGAGGAAGGAGGCGGTTAATGCAAGGTATGATATGAAAACTCTTTCATTGACCGTATCTAATCATGAACTTAACAGGACAAACTGGTCAGTTTCCATTCAATCTAGAGCGGACTAGCGCCGGAACTAAATTGTTCTGCTAGGTTCAAGTACAATGGGTAGGTACTCCCTGCAAATGCGTGGCACGGCGGGGCGTCGTCGAAATGCTCCTTGACTAGCGGGAGGTTTCGGGGTGCTCCAGCTAGATTGTGAGCCAAACGGGCCCAGATCTATCCTCGTCATGTCGCATAAGAACACACCATCTGAATAGATATTAGCAAAAAGAGCGGAATTCAATTGTGATGTCATGGTCAGGTGGCGTCGTGAACCGGATGAACATGTCTCGCAGTAAAATGGGCTCGCTCATGAGCAGAAATGTGGAGGTCAAAAACTGTACTCGTAACATCTTAGGAGAGCTTCACTAAGGATGTAGGTGACCAAGAAGTAGCAAGGTGCAATTACATCGAGTATCGTCAAAGTTGTATCCGCTGGCTTGGTGTAACTGTCTCTAGCCTGTTATGAGGCACTTGTTCCGACACAAATTTCAGCCCTGAGCCAACTGGCGATTAAACGGCAGAAGTATATCATTTAACAAAATTCCTGTGTGGAGAAACCTAGAAGATAAATGGCACAACAGCTTTCCTCTCCTTGGGGTACTCGGGAAATCTCTTGTGGTACCATCGATGACCCTTATATGCTCGAGGAATCATGAGCAACACTTCCGACCAGGTGAACAACCATGGGGGTTGGATAGTCTGCATTGTTGCTGAAAGCGACATGAAAGCTGGGAAAGGTGCAGCGGCTAATGCATAGCCAAACCACTCTAACCACTCGCAGAAGTAGTTTGGGTACGAGATATATCGGTAGAGGTAGCCACGAGGGATTGCATAATGCTCCTTTCCGACTTGATTCTCATTGCGCTTGCCTTTCGCGGTAGCGTTACGGCGGATGTTGAGCAGAACTTCATCATGCAAAATGTTTCCGGCGAGGCCAGCAGCCCAGAGCAATATTCCTGCCCAAAAAGATGGACGAGACAATGCTCCAGCCAGAAAGGCAGTTGCAGAAGGAGATGTGAGGTAGGTACCCATCAGAGCGCCGTTCGCTAGGTTGAATGTGACAGCGGAAAGGGGGACAATAATGTGTGACTTTGAGCGAGATGGCGTTCGCAGAGGGGAAATGATTGCACGGTTAAGGTAATGAATGAGGAACAGGCCAGCGAGGATGATCTGAGGGGCGGACAATGCAGAAGGAGATGTTGACAAGGGCGCTCTGTATAACGCGGCGATGAAGGCGAGGGGTGAGACTAGCTCCATAACAATCCATGACTTGATTCCATCCACAACGAAGATGCTTTCATTGGATGGAGCGAATCTTCCGAATGGCGCATCAATAAGAAACTGAACTGGACAAACAATGGGCGGGATGAGGAAGGACCATTTTCTGGTGGCTGAATTCGAGTTAGGAAGTGCAGATACAATAATTTGTTGCTTACCATCATACAACCAGACGTACTCCATTCAAGTTATGAATGTACATACACCAAGCATGTATTATATAATTATTTATGGCACATAATTCCGCGCGGAGTGCTAAAATCTTCGGCGCGTTCGGCTTGAAATACTTGCTTGCTCTTTCCGCTCACTTGCCATATTGCGAGTCAGGATGTGGGTAAGTATCGTTGTCATTGCTTCTCACGTAGGAGATATTGACGAGCCCGGTAGACTGAACATCGAAATCCAGAGGGAAGGACATACTGGTTTAACACCGGCAGTCGTGAAAGTGTCTGGGAGAAGCCAGATGGTGTGCATCCTCCTTTTTGTATTTCTGACCTGTACTAAAGGTGGTTCGCTTCAGACTTGAAGTCTCCATTTGAGGTGGCTTGTCATTTTGCCATCTAGCCATGTGCTTCCACTGACTTCCCCTTCCAGAAAGCTCTCGCAGAAACAAAATGGAAAGAATATTTCTCTGGAGGCAGGAAGTATTATTACAATGTATGTCCAATGAGCACCCTTCTTATCAGTCTCTAATCTCGTTTAACAGACTGAATCCAAAGAATCCAAATGGGATATGCCAGATGAGCTGCTACTACTCCTCGAAAAAGTCGAGAAAGAGAAGCAAAGCAGCCAGCTTGTAATTGCTGGCTCCATCCCGTACGTCCCTAAGTTTTTCCCCTATGCTTTACCTCACCATTTGTAGCACTCCGGCCGCTCCAACACCTGCTGCACCGATCCCGGCCAATTCTGACACCACCGTCGCCCTCCTCGGCTCATCTACTGCGCTTCCCTTCAGTAGCGCAGGTGTTCTTCCTGCACGTCCTAACCTTCCAGACGACCCAACCATTCCTCACAACGGCTTCGCTACCTTTGAGGAGGGCGAGAAGGCGTTTATGCACCTCTTGCGCAAGGCAGGCGTCGATGCGGACTGGACATGGGATCAGACCATGCGCACCATCATCACAGATCCATTGTACAAGGCGCTGAACTCCCTAGCTGAGAAGAAAGCAACTTGGCAGAAGGTACATTTCCCTCTTTCACGGCACAGCTTTTTGCTTACTTGGTTGTTATCGCGGCGTGCACAGTACACGGATGGCCTGCGCCAGAAAGAAGGAGAGGAGCGTGAAGCACGGTTGTCGAAGCTTCGACCAGCCGTTCGTAATATGCTCAAGGGTAATCCGAACGTGTTCCATTACACGACGTTCGCTACTGCCGATAAACTGTTCTCGCAGCATCCTATCTGGCAACAAGCTCGTATTGAGGCTGAACGAAAGCTTATATTTGAGGAGTACGTGGCCGAGCTCAAACAACGTGAAATTGTGCGTTCTTGTTCACTTTCTTCATCGTGAATGCAATCTCACGGATGCCTTCATCCACAGCAAGAAACCCGTGCTGCGCGCTCGCGCGCGATCTCTAAAGTTGTTTCTCTTTTCAAAGAACTCGATGTCGACGTTCTCACACGTTGGCGCAAAGCTCACGAAATGGTTACTGAGTCCTCCGAGTGGAAGGCCGATCCCGAGTTGCGCAAGCTTCCCACGCTGGATATCCTTCTTGCGTTCGAGGATTACTCGCGTGTCAAAGAGCGTGAGTTTGAAGAACAGATGCGCCGTGCGCAGGTTGAGAAGACCCGTGAAGAGCGCAAAGCACGAGAGGGGTTCAGGGCACTACTGCATGACCTCGTGGCGGCTGGAAAAATCAAGGCGCGCAGCAAATGGCGCCACGTCTACCCGTCGTTTGCTTCTGATCAGCGGTACCTCAATCTGCTCGGCAAACCTGGCTCGAATCCATTGGAACTTTTCTGGGATACCATCGATTCACTTGACCAGAAGCTCGATGCCAAGATCGCTATCGCGGAGGAGTGTGCTAAGCGTGGCGATGACCCCAATGCCATGGACGTGGTGAAAGGCGAAAAAGAGAAAGAACACGTGAGCGTGGTGAGTGTGCAGACGACATTTGAGGAGTTCAAGGCTCGCGTGAGAAGGGACCCCAACAGCGTAAGCAAGCTCGGGGAAGATGATTTACGCGAGGTGTATGACACGGTGTGTTACTTTTTTGCGTGAAGTTGTTGAGGATGCTGATCAGGTTGGTAGGTCCATGAACAAGTCGTGAAGAAACAAAATGAAGAAAGGCGCCGCGCAGAGAGGAGGCAGAGGCACCTGCAAGATGATCTTCGCTATGCGATGAAGAAACTTCCGGACCCAATTGACATTACTTTGTCCTATGAATCTGTGCGCCTTTCGCATCCTTTCTTCGATACCAGCTAAGTATTGACTTCTGATACAGGTTGTCCCCCTCATTGAAAACCTTCCCGAGTTTAAAGCTCTCGATGACGATGAGGGTCGACGCTCAGCCTTTGGCAAGTTTGTGAAGCGGCAGAAAGAGCGCATGCGCGAGATTGCATCGGAGGATGGTGCGTCAACCACGAGTAGACGTCGCAAGGAGCCTGAGCGCGAGCGCGAAAAGGATCGTGACCGTCGCGATGACCGTGACAGAGAAAGAGACCGCGACCGTGATCGTGAGCGGGACAGGGACAGAGATAGGGATAGGAGCTCCAGACACCACCACCGTGACGATCACGATGGGTATCATGGGCGTGAGAAGGACGGGTATAGCGAGCGCGAGCGAGAAAGGGACCGTGGAGACAGGGACCGGGATCACAAACGACATGGTCGAGACGAACGGGATGGTAGGGATGGTAGGGATGAGCGCAAGCGCAGAAAGGGTTCGAAGGAGCGTGTGCATAGGGACGAGGCGCCGCCATATGGGGAAGATGAGGAGGCTGATCATGCAGGGGACAGACGTGAACGGAGCAGGGAAGGGAAACGAAGCTCTGATAGGGCTCATAGTGAACGCGCTGAAAAAGTATGTTGACTTGGATGTAATAATTGTTACACCAGCCGTGCTGACGTGATTGCAGCGCGCCCGCTATGATCCTGATATGCAAGATTCCAAGGATGAGCGTGGGGAACAACGATCCCGGAGGGCGGACACGCCTGAAGAAGGCGAGATATGATACATGTACATTCTTCCTCACACCGTGTTCTCATGCTTTGTCAAGATTAAAATATCAAAATATGATAATGCTGCTCTGTGCTACTGCTACGAATGGGAAGGCTCAGTGAATTGTATGGGCCCTATGCGGAGACGAGTGTATGGGTGCTTGTTCTTGATAGTCTTCTGGTAACCCTTTCTACGCTTCTTCTTAAATACCACCTCCATCTTGCCCTTGGTATGCTCGACAACTGTAGCTTCAACTCTGACGCGACTTGGGGATATTACAGGGTCTCCGCGAAGGGTATAATCGCGAGAGCCAACTTCATGTATATCCTGCAAGGCCAGGACGTCGCCAACGCGTACATCTTTGAGATGAGGGACAGTGAGAAGGTCTCTGGGTGCGAGAAGGTATTTACGCCCAGCGAGAGAGGCGAGGATGTACTGGGAAGGCTGGGAACGGATAAGGGAAAATGCAGCGGAAGCGTTTTTCGGGAGAACTGCCTGGGTCGACACAGAACATGACGCGACTGAAAAAAATGAGTCAGAAAACGGGTAACACAACGTGTAAATAACTGACCGCGTCGGATGGTGTTTGGTAGCCAGCTGCGAATTTGCCAAGTGGCCATGGCGAAATGAGGAGCAGCAGGTGTTTTGAAGTAATTGCTCCGAGTAATAAGTGTGACAGAGTGACTTGTGTGTGACACGGAGAAGCAATTCAGGCGGAGACTGAAATAAAGTCAGTTCCGAGAATTTCCTTTAACACCGACTCGTTCGTTCCTTCTCATCCCACTCTTTCCTGTCGCGACAATGCACAGAATTGCACTCCAGAACTCGGCACGCAGAGCTGCCTTTGCTGCTGCCCCAAAGGTCCTTGTTTTTCCAATTTTCCCCGTTAAATCTCGTTCTCATACAACTTTTTTATCTTCAGAGCAACGCAACTGTCGGTGCACTTGCTTCCCGCTCATATGCTACTGCAAAGCCTGGTGCGTCCTCATTTCAGGCGTTTTCTACCGTTTTTGACGTGTATTCCGACGTTCCTATCCGCGTGTCATTGGTTTTGGTACGTCATATGAAGCCGCGGCCGAGGTTTCTTCGATACTGGAGTCCCGTATTGCCGGTACTGCTATTGGTGGAAATGTCGAAGAGACCGGTCGTGTCTTGAGTGCGTTGTCATGCTACTCATTTCTGTTACTGGTCTCATAGCACCTGTAGGCGTCGGTGACGGTATTAGCCGTGTTTGGGGTCTCAAAAATGTCCAGGGTATGTTTCCGAATCTCATCCATTCATTTCTCGGGCTCTGTAATTGACTGGTCTTGTAGCCGAGGAGATGGTGGAATTCTCATCCGGTGTCCGTGGCATGTGTCTCAACTTGGAAGCGGACAACGTCGGTGTCTCCATCTTCGGTAACGATCGTCTCATCAAGGAAGGCGACACCGTCAAGCGTACTGGCCAGATTGTCGATGTTCCCGTTGGCCCTGGTCTTCTCGGTCGTGTCGTCGATGCTCTCGGCAACCCAATTGACGGCAAGGGCCCCATTGACGCTGCTGAGAGGAGACGTGCCTCCCTCAAGGCTCCCGGTATCTTGCCTCGTCGTTCCGTCAACCAGCCTATGATGACCGGTCTTAAGCCCATTGACGCCATGGTGCCCATTGGTCGTGGTCAGCGTGAACTTATCATTGGTGACCGTCAAACTGGTAAAACTGCCGTCGCCATCGACACCATCCTCAACCAGAAGCGGTGGAACGACGGCAAAGACGAGGACAAAAAGCTCTACTGTGTCTACGTCGCTGTTGGCCAGAAGCGTTCGACTGTCGCTCAGCTCGTCAAGACCCTCGAGGAAAATGACGCAATGAAGTACACTATCATTGTTGCCGCTACCGCCTCCGAGGCTGCTCCCCTTCAGTACCTCGCCCCCTTCTCTGGTTGTGCCATGGGCGAGTGGTTCCGTGACAACGGCAAACACGGTATGTTGTTCTTGGCGTCCTCGGGCGATCCCGGCACTGAAAATCATGCTAGCCCTCATCATCTATGATGACTTGTCAAAGCAGGCTGTTGCTTACCGTCAAATGTCCCTCCTTCTCCGTCGTCCCCCCGGTCGTGAGGCTTACCCCGGTGATGTCTTCTACCTCCACTCTCGTCTCCTCGAGCGTGCCGCCAAGATGAGCGACAAGTTCGGCGGTGGATCTCTCACTGCTCTTCCCATCATCGAAACCCAGGGTGGTGATGTGTCTGCTTACATCCCTACTAACGTGCGTCAAATTGTGCCAGTGCTAACCGTTAGCTTATCTTAGTCCGGCATATAGGTCATTTCAATCACTGATGGTCAAATTTTCTTGGAGGCTGAGCTGTTCTTCCGTGGTGTCCGTCCCGCCATTAACGTCGGTCTCTCCGTGTCTCGTGTCGGCTCTGCTGCCCAGACGTCAGTATCTTTTGCTGTGTTCTTTGCATATCGTCCTAAATACGCTCTCATCCCCTACAGGAAGATCATGAAGAAGTTCGCTGGTTCGCTTAAGCTGTACCTTGCTCAATACCGTGAAGTTGCTGCTTTCGCCCAATTCGGTTCAGATCTCGACGCCTCGACACGTTTCCTTCTCTCTCGTGGTGCTCGCTTGACCGAGCTCCTCAGTAAGCAACTGTCTTCTATTGCATGAAATATTGTTCATGTCTTCCAATAGAGCAAGGCCAATACCAGCCCCTGCCTACCGAGATCCAAGTGCCTATCATCTATGCTGGTGTTAACGGTCTCGTGCGTAATCATCTATGCAACTTTCAATATTGGCGACTAACTTGCACCACGCAGCTTGACTCTGTCCCCGTTGACAAAATCACTGCATGGGAAGCTGAATTCCGTTCACATTTGACTGCTACCCAAGGCACGCTCCTGGAGGAGATCGCGACTGGCAATGTTACCCCCGAGATGGAGGCTAAAATCAAGAAGGTCGTTGAGGACCACGTCTCATCGTTTACCTCCTCGTAGACTAGATATACTTGTGCATCTACCCCGGTGTTTGTTGTAAAGGACACCCACTAAAGTCCCATCACGAATACCATATTATTTTCGCCGCGCGATGGTGGTACTGTATGTAAGGCAAGACATAGTGAGATAGGTAAGTGGTGCATAGTCCAAGGAACGCTAAGTTCTTAACAGTCTGAATCAACATCATTCCGCAACAGCTGTCTCAGTCTCATCTTCATCGTCGTCGTAGTACTGGTCGTCCTCATTCATGGATTCTGAATCCTTGAGCTAGAATACATGGTTCGTTAGTACTATCGTTAGAAGCACAGCACATACGCACCATCTCCAGTAGTTCATGACACTCGTTCAAGTGTGCCATGACGATACCTTGTCCTTCAGGAATATTACCAGCTACGCCCACGAACTTGCCGTCCTTCCGCATGGAGTCGATCTGATGCAGTGCAAGTTGATACTGTGAAAGTTGAGCTCGAGATTTCCGACAAATAAATTGGAGAAACTTACGGGATAGAGATCGCGAGGTGTAAACGGCCCGCCAAACTTGTATACTTCGTTAAGACACTTCTTCACTGTGGAGAGTTTATTGGCCTGCGTAGGGGGAATTGAACCGAGATCGAAGACAGATGGAAGAAAGACACACGATGGGGATGAGTTCTTCTGATACTGGCTCGCTCGACGATAACAGCCGGTAGATAAAACCATAACACCGTCTCAGTAAGTACAGTAGAACCTGTCATGTGTGTAAACAGTTGCCAATGTGCTAACATACGGGCACTCACATACTGTCCCGGCGGCCTATTGCCCTCTGCATCAACAAACTTGCCATCAACACGCATCTTGTCAATTTCATGCAAGCTCATCGAATAATTGTAGAGATCCGTCTCGCGGAGACTCCACCTGTGCGTGAGGACGAGGTTCTCAAGTTCTGCACGCAGCTGATCCAGGCGGTCATGAATCGGCTTTAGAGAAGACGCTACGTTCTTTGACTCCTCCTGCGCCTTTATCTGCTGCAAGATGTCGAAGCATTCCTCCAGGAGGGAGGAGCAGAGTGCTTGTGAAGCAGGCATGATTCCTCCCGGACCAAGGAACTTTCCGTCGACACGTTTGCTGTGGTAGACATGAGCAATGTTGAGCGCGCATATCAAAGGCACTCACGAATCGATCTTACGGAGTTCCTCGGCTATAAATTTGAGCTCGGCCTTATGTGAACCTTCTTTGGCAGCCAGTGCCACTAATTCTCTGCGAATTTTGACGAGGCGTTCGTGGATGGGAATCAACTCTACAGAGAGCACAGCCAGGGAATCTTGTAGTGACCGCACGATAGTATCTTTAGAACCGCAGCACGCATTACATGACCTCGCAAATGGTATTCAGAGATCAAGAAGACGTACCACATTCATTAAACTGGCGCTCCAGAAGTTTCGTCATAGCTTCTGGGTGCTTTCCGCTCTCAGCATCATGTTGGACTATGGAGCGGAGCTCGCTCAGTCGCCGGTGGAAAGGGGCCAGGTCTGATTCATTGTAGACCCCCGACTCTTCCATGTGGCTGAGAATTTGCTGTAGATGATAAATGGTAATCAGCACGGATTCTCATGCGGTAGATGAACGCCTGAAGATAATGTGGTGGACAATAGCTGACCGAATCTCCACGATACGAGATGCAGGTCATCCACACTGAGATGGCCAAGAGAACATGGTACTGACCCTCATGGAGGCAAGCTGCGAGTATACAGCGGGACATTCCTTCGTTCGCCCCAATGTAAGATAGCACAATGAGAGGAGGCTGAATACATCAGCCAGGGTTGTATCCACCCGATTGTTGTAGGTCGTATTATCGTCCCGGACATCATTGAGCTTTGTCACTATCGGGGGATGACGTCCCAAATGAGATTAATAGTTCCTTGAAACAAAGGAGAAGGTGGTCACCTTGCTTAACAACAGCCTGGTAAAGGGCATTCACATCTGACGGTTTCAGAAACTCGGCACGGTCCCTCTTCAGGGCAGTAAGCCGGTTCCGTATGCTGCGGTGGGCAAGGGTTCCTGTTACACGAGTAGCAATAATCAGGGGGCGCACTAAACTCACTTGATCACGGCCTCGAGGATCGGCAGTTCTGCGATATAAGAATCAGCCAAGGATAAGGTGCGGAATCAAAAGCGATCTGTTACTTACCCTCTTGCGCAACCGGTGCGCTCATCGGTACGATCTCGTGCTCGTCGTCGAGTACGTTGAAGCTGATTGTATTTCTTAGGGAGAACGTCAAAGGCTAGCAGCCGCAGCCTCTCTGATTTCGACTCGACTTGATCTGACCCATCATGATCGGAAAAGGCAAGTGCTTATGCTGTCAATTCAAGTGTTCCCACGGTTGCTTCCCATTTAAGCTGACTGTGGCCCTTGGCAGTGCCAAAGGTGCTCGTTCAATCGTCTCTTCGTTCTCCACCATCGTCTGTACCAACTTCACATCCAACGAACACCATGGACGCCCTCAAGAAGGTTGGCGGCGATTTCTTACTCACTTCCGATCTTGCTGAACATTCCCATTGCAGAAAATGACCCAGCTGCGCTTCGAGGCAGATAATGCAGTCACTCGCGCTGAAGATGCAGAAGAAAAGCTCAAGAAATACGATCAGCTCCTCCTTGAAAAGGATCAGGAGATTACTTCAATGGCTCACAAGATCTCTGTCCTTGAGACAGAGCTTGACAAGGTAGACGGAAAGCTTGCTGAAGCCAAGGCTGCACAGGAAGAGGGAGAAGCCTCCAAAACCTCTAACGAGAACCTTACGAGGAAGGTCGCGCTACTGGAGGAGGAGCTCGATGCCGCTGAGAAGAATGTGAAAGAGACGATGGAGAAGTACGTTGCATATATTGTCTCGATCTGTTATCAACTACTAATGATCTGCTCAGGCTGCGGCAAGTTGATGTCAAGGCAGAACACTTTGAACGTCAAGTTCAACGAGTTGAGCAAGAGCGCGATCAATGGGAGAAGAAGTTTGAGGTACGTTGTTGTGCTCTTTGATGTTAGAAATGCTCATAGACCTTTGCACAGGAAATGCAAGACAAGTTCAAGAGTTCGCAGGCAGAACTCAATGAACTGGTTTCCAGCATGGATTCGTTGTGATCATTCTTTATTCTCGCCCTCACCCGTTCTGAGCTCTCAATAAAGAGCTTCTCTCTTGATTAACTCGCACTACAGCCCGTACATCGTGGCCATGACTTCCATATACGACATTCTCATAATTGTTCTACCAGAATATAGCGTCCGATTATTATTTCTGCCACTCAGATTCTGTGCTGGCCGATCGCGTGATTCAGAACGTTCTTGGTAGTAAGTTTCCTTAATCTTGTGGCCGGACATATATAATAAATTTCGGTCACATTGACTGAGTATCGCAATGTTAGCGTCGCGCATATCAAGATCTTTCTCCACCGATCACGGAGACGCGTCTATTGATACCTAGCTTCATGAGTCATGCGCGCGTCTGGCTTCAGTGTCGCAGGTAAATACTACTTGCACTGAATAAAACTTCCGCGGAACCAATTGAAGTGTTTGCTAATCTGCCCTGCTGCCCACTGCATATTCCTGACTCCACAGAAACACATTCATTATTGCCTTACAGGCATCATGTCTTTGAGACGCGTTTGACTGTCGTCCTCGCTTCAACGCCCGTATCTGCGGCGTTTTGATCGACTCGAAGTCAGAGAAGGGTTTAAGTCATCGTCGCCTTGATACGGCATGTAGGACGATAGGGCCAGTCTTCATTTCTTGCGGGATGCCTATTCTTCACGAGTGAAGTGATCCACACCGGCAATAGGCCCTAATACAGAAGGAACGACTATCTTCATTCTAGTAGGGTCTGTCTAGGGGAGACTAGCAATAGGCTGAAAATGTGGCAGGTTCAGTCCAAGGAACAGATAGGACCAACAGGAGCTTGTTACGCGTTCCCACTTTCAAGTTGATCATCCAGCCCACGTACGAGCATTACAGTACTGGCAATCAAGGGACAACGGAAGCTGCTCTTAGGGTCGTACTTACATCCAGAAATTCGGTCTTGTGTATTACATGTTAACTACTAATAGTATAGCACTATGACATCGGAGACTCGATCTCTATTGCAATTTAAATACGTTGCGGATTCGGTTGGTAAAATCGCATGTGGTAGCGCCTCGAGGGCCACTTGCAGTGACGACGGGTGTTCTGTCTTGATAATCGGAACCAAATGCTGAACGAGAAGTCCCAGACCAATTTACAGGCGCTGTGGTGGTCTGTCTGCTCTCCCGGACATCGGCTAGCTTTAACGCAGTATCCAGTCCAAGTCTCTGTACATCCTCTGATCCAACAGGTTCCGCTCTCCTTGCCAGTTCCAGCAGACCCGGTAGCAGCCATCTTGTAACCTCATAATCCTGCGCGAGCGCAACTTTGTCTAGGGGCCTCTCAGCAAGCATAGGCTCCAGCTGCTTGATGGCGAATTCATGAATGCAGTTGAAACCCCACATTTTGGATAGCTTCAATACACTCGTCCACTCCTCAATAGTCGCTGGAAGTCCATCTGACGGTAAGTGGGTGACGGGCCTGACGAAGTCAGAGCGTAAGGTTATAAGTCACTAGTTGCGCTGCACTCCGTCAAGTCAACTTGGCTGACTACTCACATTGGATACAACACTTTCATGAGGGATTGGAAGTCTTCTTTTTTAATCCCCTCGAGAACGATAGGATCTGTGTCTGAGTGTCCCTCAGCTTTGTGGGCTGCGACAGGGAGTAGAGCTAAATCGCGAAAGACATCTGACTGTGACACCAGAGCGTGAAAGGGTACTCTGAACAAGCAGTCCTCAACCTGCCAAAGACTGAGTGAGCTGCTGCAATTTGAGGCCAATCGCAACTCACCAAAAAGGTGACCAAAGTGAAGTAAAAGTGCTCATGATGTTGGGCTGCAGACATCATACAAGTTCGTGTCCGAAGTGGGCTTTGGAGTGGGATTCACTTTATCTGTTACTTGGTAGGAGTTGACCTGATGGTGGAACGAATATCCGGGCATCATGGGCTTGATAATTCAGAAGATCAGCTTTGTAAGGTCCCGGTCAAGAGTCGTCATACACGGTAATACAGCGGCATTTGCGTTTTGCAAATTGCATACGGTTGGAAAATCGGCTTGGGCGATATACTTACAAAATATACTCAACCTTCGTAGTCTCAGATTTTAAAGCCCATCGGACAACTTGTTATTGCATGATGAGTATGTTGCAAACTTGAAGTCCTTATCACCCAAGCACCATCATTTGCGTCGACCCGAAAATGGTAAATGAATTTCTGCGATCAAACGTAAGTTGTCTTGCATAAATCTGGAGGTTATATACATGTATTGTATGAGTTTCTGAGTCAGATCTCAACACTTGATGTGTTGGGCCAGAACAAAACATAACAGAACAATCTACACTCTTTCGTGCCTATCGGTACTGCCACTGTATGCAACTGATATGGTCTACTAATTTTTTTGATAAGAGAGTACTGCAGTTGAGTGTTGTCGAGGCAAACGCAAACGCCGCTGTATTACTGTAGCATCCGTAGGGTGTACATGTAGTAATGGAAAGATTCTCCCAGTTGATTGATCTCAAGTGAAGTCTCTCGGGTGACGTGTGCACCAGTGAGATATCGTTTTCGGAAGTGCGGTTGTCCGAAGGTGATGTAAATGAAAATGCCGCCTCGCTTCAGCACGCTGCCAATCCAATGAGGTCAGAAGTTATAAACATATGAAATGACAAACCGCAAAACCTGAGATACCTCTGCCGTGCAGTCTTTGACCACTTGTTCTGGTGGATCCTGTGGAAACAACAGAATCATCGGTATATCCTACGATTTTATCGTGATTGAACATACCCAGGCGTCTGTGGACGACGTCATCATTGCATCCATTGTCCCTGTGATCGGACTACGTGAGATTTCGGAAGTCAGTAATTGGTATTCATGACGTACCTTTGTCGATAGCGATATCAAAGGACGAGGAATCCAGACCATCTAGAATTCGCACATCCTTCACTTCCCCTATTAGAAAAGTGAGATGTCTTTTCACTATTTTTGTCGAAGTCGCACATGTCATCTCTGGGCGTACATCTTTGTGTCTGTTGCGCATTTTCTCGATCACAATTGGCGAATACTTCGAGAGTTATAGGAGATTAACCAACATCATAGCATGAAGACAGAGAGCATACATCAACATTGGCAATGAATTTGTAACCATCCTCCCACATCTGATCTATGGTGTTATCCGCGGAACCACTGTATCTAAAAAGGAAGACCTACGTCCTCAGAGAACTTTGAATTTCCACAACCAAGCATTAGGATGCGTGCATCTTTACTAGGGATAAGCCCGCGGATATAGTCCGCAACATCCGCATATGTCTTGAACCAGTCAAAGGATGCATCCTCCGCTTCTCTAATCATCTACGGTATCTCACGACTGATGATCAAGAGGGCAGACGAAGACGTACTGCTCATATCTTGTATCCCTTGATACTTTGCTTGGTGAACTGGACTCGGAAGAAGACACGTAGCCACTTACCAGTACGTTTCAGTACCATAGTCCTCATTCCTGTGGGGAAGTGACATGGCAATGACTTATCAAGTTGCGGTAATTTGAATTCCTGGATTCCGATAACGACATGATTGAGAAAATGACGACACGTGATCAATATGCAAAATCCCGCCCTACATATCTCAATCATACTACTGCTATGATATAGCAAACAGAACGCAAATGGACCTACGAGGCTTCGAAGGCCCATCGTTGATCACATCACGAATATGAATGTGGTACGACAGGCATGACTCTCGAGAGTCGAGATACCTAATCGGTCTTACATAAGTAGATCACGAGAGTACCACAAAAAACCAATAATTGGTCTCTGCTACAATTGAATCAAGCTACAGTTTCAGACTCGACTATTGCCTTGTACGCTGATAAGAAAACCAGCTATCAAAAAGGTATTACGCGCGTGTAGTTGCGTGTGCACCGAAACACAGGATAAAAGTGAACAGAACTCGCGTCACGACACGAAAAAAGGTGGTCACGACGCGGCTGCAGTGATGGGTATCCGATCAATTGCGGAGTTGCGGAAAGAAGATTTGTCTTGCATGGAGTCTGCGGTTGGACCGATGAGATGGGTTTGTGAAAGGATGGAGGGAACCCACCGTTGTTAGATTTATACTCCATGATGGTCGATGGAGGAAGGTTGAGCACAGCACGCAGAGTATCTCTACCACACGCAATCAGATTATAAAAGTTATAGAAAATGCAAAGGACGCACCGAATCTTCTCTCGGACCTTAATGTCTCCATCCACGCGGTTCCACAGGCTCACAATATCTTCACTCTGGCGCACGCTGATAGTGCAACCACAGATCTCTGGGCATTCTCCTTCCTCCCCGTCCCCACCACATTCATCAAACATGTCTCCGACGACGCCCATCACAAGGTCCTCCCAAACCCTATCTGCTACACCTTTGCGTAATCGCACTATCCACTTTCCACCAGCACGATTCAGGGGGTCTTCCCACACTGGCCTGCGGACTCCCGCATGGAATAAGAGATAGTCGGTAGTGGGTACGAGTGCAGAGGGTGATGAGAGGTGAGTTTGGAGTGCCCAAAAAGATTCAACGCTCGAGAATGAGGCAATCTTTTTAATGCCTTCCTCGTAATTAGTGATTTTATTTCCCGGAGCACGTTGCTGTCGGAACCAGAAGACCCATCTGCGTCAGCGGAAAGGGCGTTAATCATGGATGAGAATGAGGAGGAAGCCACGAACATACGTATTCCGGAGAGGGTGAACGGATGGGGACACTGGAACATCGGCGCCTCGGTCGCGGTCCTCGTGTGGTGGGTGTGCAACGGAAGTGGAGAAGTGCCTGCTTGCGGGGGCCCGAGGGCGCGCCTCTGCCGGGATGGTGGGCGTGGCAGTAGCCGTTGTAGTATTGGTGTTAGATGTTGCATTTGCAAAACGAGTCTGGAATTGTGAGTGGTTCGAGAAGTAGCCGGCCATCGTTGGGATAAATAGTGGAATAAAGTTGGATGAAAAGAGAAAGCTCAGGTGTCAAAAGGATTACAAGTATATTGAGATCAGTCAAAATAAAGAATGTTGAGACAGCGCAGCGCGTTGAAACAAAGTCGCAGGTGACAACAAGAGGGTATTGGATTACCTAAGCAGTAGACGTCCTTTCTTCTTCTCGAAGTCACAACCACAACCTCTGCGCTGACCCGACCTCTGGGCCAATTTTGCACCGACAGAACAGCTAGACACCAACTTAGACGCTTGCGTAGACACCGCCTCGCTCGTTCGACATATCCAGATATTATCATCACAGGAATACCTGGCGTGCGCATCCGTATTCTGTACAGACCTGCTATACCATATCTATCCTCTAAACTAATCTCCACAAACCGCACAATATCCATGTCGCACACAAGACGCCAGTCCTCCTCGCCGCGTAAGCCAACCCGGACTTCCGAACCCCTCTCTTCCCTAGATCAGACTATGCAAAATGGCGCACACTCTCTGGCTCATGAGCTCGCTGTTGCACTAATGCCTGAGCCTGGAGGCGGGTCGCGCTTACTTGCAGAGGAGTTTGGGATTGATTATGACGAGGGTGCGGAAGGTATCGATGATGATGCTGATGATGATGATGACGTGCATGGAGAGGGAGTGCATGGAGTGCACACGCCAGGGGACAGTCTGGCAGAAGGGATTGGAAGCAGCCTAGCAGATGAGATGGGGGGTTCAAGTTTGGCGGATGAGCTAGGAGAAAATGGGGGCACCGATGAGGATGCTAGTGAAGGTGCTGCAGAAGGTCTAGATGGCGAGTTTGATGATGACTCGTCTGCACCAAGAATACAAGCGCAAGACGCCATGGAGATCCTCGCACAAAACCTTGCCTCAACCGATCAATTCATCGCACACTTACGCGCCGTTGATTCCGCGCCTAGTTTATCCCCCCTGCATATCAAACCATCTTCCACGCCGAACACCGTCTCAAGTGCACATGCCTTGGAAATGCTTGCATCGGACATGGTGCGTGCGATTAATGATGCTGCAAAAGAGCGCGAAAGTCAGGTGCGCGAGCTTATTGCGTATGAGCTCGAAATCCGCCGGATTGCATCTGAGGTCGGCGGAAATGACGTCCTTGGGGAGCTGGATGACATCGACGAAGGCGAAATCGAACCTACACCGACAAAGCTAGATGCCGTTGCTGAAGAAGACGAACTTGAATCATCGTATGGACCGTCTCTATCGTCACCCCAGAAGCCTTCCTTCGCTGCACCCCAACCCTCCAATGCTGCCGCGCCGCTGCCCCACCTGGTGCAGCTGCGAACACATACAGCGGCGCTGCTTTCATCGCTCACAACGATATCAGAACAGGCACAGGTAAATGGAGCTGCTACAGCAGATTCAGGTCGGCGAATTCGTGCACTAAAGAACCGCTTTGGTGGGCTACGCGGGGAGTGGGAAGGCGCGGAGCGTAGTCGTGGACGTATTGAGCGGTGGGAGCAGGAAGGGGGAGATCTCAATGCCAAGAAAGTTGTGGAGGAGCATTTAGTTGCGTTCCAAAAGGCTGTGGATGAGGCAGCCCTCAAGACGCAGGCCATTATGGCGCGGTAGGATGGACTTGACTTCGCTGGATCGCTACACATATATATTTCTCATTCACGCACACGTATTAATAGTATACCAACAAATCGTGTATAGACTGAACATGACATCGCTCGACTGGCCACCAGTATTTATAAGTGCTGAACATTACATGTATTGAGTTGGCGTTGGGTATGCCAGATACTGCGGTATGTCTTTCCTCGAGTACTTCATGTTGCTTAGCCGCTGCATGTCATGCAGTAAGATAATTTCATAAAGACATCAACACACAAGGATTCGAACACCTCTGCAGGTAGCACGAAAACTTCATAACATGAGATTCAGGAATTCAAGCGTCGTTTGCGTCAGCATAAACCTCACTTCTTCGGGGTTCGTAATGATGGTGATAGTTGAGTGAATAGCCACAGTACAAAGATACATTCAGCCACACTAAGTACTACAAAGGGCATTCCCAGTTCACTGGCTGCGCAAGTTGTACACCTTTGTTCCATAGTAGACACCTGCAGCACTGCTTGTCGCAGCAAGTATAACTGGCACTGGGCCCTTGGCAATGCGAGGAAGCGACGAAAGCAGAAGCAGAGCTGAGGCACCTACAAGAAAAAAAAAGGTTGGTATAGGTGTCCGAATAATGAACGAATTAGCTGAGAATGAAGTGGACCCACCCAAAGCGCCCTCCAAGCCGTTTGGCGAGCCTTTCCTGATAGCGTCTGCGCTCCAAAGAAACAGGAGACCAACGCTGTAGGACATGAGTTGCAAAGAACAAGGGATTCTGGGGAAGGACGCACCCAACACCGGCGACGAGTGAAGGCACGGAACGCGTTTTTGCGTAGCCAGTGATGCCGCCAACGACGCAAAGGCCGCCCATGGTGTATGCAGGATAAGCAGACTGGATAGACTTGAGGTGAGGAATGATTTTTTTTACAAACAAGAAAAGTCTTACCATTCTGTACAAATTCTGTAAGTCAAGAAGTGGTACCTAACTTACAAGTGAGAGAGTTAGAGCGACGCTTCGGTTCCAACCGTGTGATCAAACAACGTTTACCCCGCATTCAGGGCAAATATTTTAG
>PVXU01004443.1:19124-44123 GCA_002994865.1 Rhizopogon parksii | reverse complement strand
AGATGGAATCCAAATGAGAAAACCCCTACTTTGTGTCAAGAATTTGTACGTGAGGTCCTGAGATGATGACCGAGTGCTCCAACCGCGAAAACAAACGCGAGTGAGGGTATCGAGGCATATTGAATGTTGACAACTTGAAGATTATCGATAGACTTCCAGCACTTGGTGGCCTAAGCGAGATCCGAGTGCCGACAGCAATTCATTTCGTTCCTTGCCATGGACGCTCAGCTCCTAGCACCTCTCACGCAACTGACTGCTCTCTCCCAATCGCTCTTCCTTTCTCTGTCTCAGCAACCATCGCAGAAACAACTTCCCCCACATCCTTTAAGCGCATTTGTAGCCGTCGATGCTCAGTTGCAAACTGCACTGACGACAGCAGCAGCACATCAGCGCCGACAGGCACGGATTGTCGCGCTACAGCAGGAACTTGGGGAGATCGATGCTCGATGGCACGCTGTATGTGAAGCTTTGGAAGAGGGGAGGAAGGCACTAGAGGACATCGTGAGGGAGGGTGACGAGCGTATTGAATGCATACGAAAGGCGAAGGAGGGTGCGTGGTCCATATTTTGTTGGTATTATTTTATTCTCCATGTTGATATCGAACTCGTGCGCACATGAAGCCGCAATTCCTTACCCTGAACTTCTCGCGTATGCACAAAGCTTGAGTGCCTTTACGAGTGCACCACCAGGTGTGACGATGCCCGAGCCGGGTGCTGTCGGTCCCGTGCCTCTGTTCTTCCCTCCGTTCCCGAATGAAGAAAAGATGCGCCGTGGGCGACTGAATGTAGAGCGTCCGTTGGGCGGTCTCGGGGAGACTCATAGTGTGAGAGGTAAGTGGTTTTTTGTTCGAGAGTTTATTCAATCAGTTGTGGGGTTGTCTACCCGTAATATTACAATTGGGTTTGCGATGGTATTAATATTGGATCGCGTTTAATATCTACTTCTTGTTATTCAACCACATTTCCATGTCCTTTCGTGTGCATTTCTAAATTGAAATCGAACTAACGCATGTCACAGCACCAGAGCCCTCACCCCTGCCTGTCCATCCACGTGAGCGACCAGGCGTGAACCCTTACCGCCACGATACACGTCCACAGCAGGCTGTGTTTGATCTCGATCTCGATCTCAATCCAGATCTATGATCATGTGTGTGTTAACGCTTCGGTGAGCCCTGTCTTGGCTGCTCCCATTTTTTGTCTCACTTGGAAGTCAGTAGCGTAGTGCTCGATTGCGAAGGCAATATCGACTGCGCTGACTCAGTAATCGAATGGATGGTAGTTGCCCCAAGGCGGTATGATCGCATGCTTTGATCTCAATTGGCGGTCAGGGATGTACACAAGTTTTAGACTGAACATCCTACCTAGACAGCTACAGCATTTGATACCCGGAGTGCTGGGTAGATATAATTATCATGTCCAATGCCAGACGTGACGCTCTGTTCACCAGCTTTAAATTTAAGATCGTTACATTGCAAATTGGTGACATGGAATATCGCCCTCGAGAACCTAGACCGACTTTCGCGATTAGTTGTCGTCTGACTTCTTAGAGCCAATTCACGCAAAAAATGAAAAAGGTTGGACTAAGAGAGACAGGATGGTCGGTCATAATTTACTAGCTGTACTGGCCTCGCCATATATCATCCTGAGCCTCGGTAGCTCCATGGCACTCCCTCAGTATAATAGGTTGTGTTTCCCAGTTTGTGACAGGCCTGGAGAAGTTCTTTTTACTGCTACATATCAGCAATTCGATAGGTTATAATATGACACTAGTATCTCCAATTTCTAAGTCCACGGGTAAGATTAATATGCATGGTATAATAAACATGGCTTCCTTCCCTCCGTCGATTGACACCCAAGTAACTTAACTCGCTCATAAATCCATCAGTCCTGCAGATGCGCGAAGAGGAACAACGCCCGAAGCGTGCGCAAGCGCAGCAGTCTGGAAGGATATCAGGAGGAGCAGCGTGTCACTAGGCGGTATCCAGGCTTACCGCTCGGACAGTAAGACATGCCATACAAGAATAAATGTCACCTTTCTGTTTCGTCAAAGGTGTCTAGCGCCATTGTCTTCGTCAGACAGGCTGCCTTTGCGCCTTCAATAGATATTTCCGGTAGCTGTTCATGGTTGACCACTGGTACTGTAGGCCCTGAGGTAGATTTGGACCGTTTGACCATTTTGGCTAGCACCTCCGCTACAACACCCATACTCCGCCTCTTTCTGCGGCGCTCCATCTCTGCCCGGATCTTGTCCTCTTCAAACTGCCTACCCCAGATGACAAGCTGCTTGCGAAAGCCAAAATTGGGAGAGACGATTCCACGCTTTGCCTGGACATGTTTAATAGATTCGAGAGGGTGCATGGGCGTAGTCGCGACTAAGTAAGCGCAGATTAGGATAGGTGATCTGGAGATTCCCTGGAAACAGTGGACCTGCGAGGGTACCTCTGTTGGTTCCTACAAGATAGACTTTAGTAATTCAAGGCGTACCAAAACCTTAGTATCCTCCTTATCCAGCGCCTCCTTGATAAACTCCACGACACGATCGAACCATTCGCAAATCTGCTCTTCGACGACGTCGCGCACGGGAACATGTAGGACCTGAACTTGGGGAGGAAACACGTCGGTGATATCAAAATCGATAGCAGATACAACGTGGGTTACGCCGAGGCGAGCGAGTTTGCCTGGTGTGCGGGCTGTGTGGTAGTCGGTGAGATAGAGGCGGGGAGTAATGGCACTCGCTGCACGACCGTGCAAAGGATCCGCATCGTTCCTAGAGCCTCGTCTGTATGTTGTCTTTCTAATGAGTGAGGCTTGCCATGAATTGGATGGGAAGGAGATCATGGTGTGCTGGACTCTAGAGAACGTCAGGGAGGGGATATATGACCGGGTAAATCTCCTCCGATCGACTGCCAAATCAGCTAGAACCAATTACAGGGTCGCCACGTAATAATCAAAAGCATTACATGTACCAAAACAGCCGTAAACATAAACATAATTCCTTGTTACTAATCTGGCAATAGGGCAATTGGCAAAGACTAGCTGTCCTCCACAAACCACCATGTCGAAACACCATCCTGGTGTGTCTTCTCTCCGCTTTTGATAGAAGTGTGATCTAAAATCCCTATAGATTTGATCATGTGCAGGCGCCAGCCTGGCATTGGTGAGCGCAACCGTCAACATGTCTGGTCACAAAGTTACTAATCTTATGAGCATCTTAGCTATTGGTAGATTGTGTGAGAAGTGTGACGGTAAATGGTGCGTCTAGTGATTCATCAATCATGCTATTTTCGCGCCGATATCTGACACGTGTCACTCAGTCCCGTCTGTGATTCCTATGTCCGACCTGAAACCCTCGTCCGCATATGTGACGAGTGTAACTTCGGCACGTATGGAGGAAGGTGTATTATTTGTGGGTCACCAGGTGTGTTTCAATATTGTATAATCTAAGAACATGGACTAAAGGGGCTCCTATAGGTATATCTGATGCATACTACTGTGCAGAGTGCACCCGGTTAGAAAAGGATAGAGACGGCTGTCCAAAGATCGTGAACTTGGGTGCCAGCAGGACAGATTTGTTCTACGAGAGACGCAGATTAGGTCAGTGCTGCATGAGCGAAAGCTCCTTCTCAGTTACTAACATCGTCTTCCCTTCCAGGCTTTAAAAAGAGTTAGCCGTACGCATACTGCACTCTCTGTACGAGCTTCTCCTGGCTATGATGGAGGCACCAATTTGGCGCCCCAAGATGCTATTTGTACCATTAAATGATGACACGAGATATTCGACTCTAGTAGGTATACAATTGGTTGGCTACATATAACATGTGTGCAGAATATCAGGGATGCACCAAGTAGTACACTGGGAATTTGATGATAGGTGGACTGTCATTCGGGTTTTCCAGGTTTGCGAATTGCCTACAAGACCATCATCAGTTCACATCGATGAAACAGCAAGAAGAACATACCGGAAGTGAACCATGTCGACCTTTTCATGTGTCCTGTCAGTAGATGGATGGGGAAAGGCAGGAAACTGAAAGACGT
Source organism: Rhizopogon parksii (assembly GCA_002994865.1). Taxonomy (NCBI): domain Eukaryota; kingdom Fungi; phylum Basidiomycota; class Agaricomycetes; order Boletales; family Rhizopogonaceae; genus Rhizopogon; species Rhizopogon parksii. The sequence goes on along the minus strand of PVXU01004443.1, from coordinate 40,089 downwards.
ACAGGTGCCTTGAATACCACAAATATATGCGTCTCGTCATGAGTGTCAAAAGACTCGCATTCTCCACAGAGATCTTTTGCGCAATACACGCAACGATACCATGCCCCTTGAATGCGTTCCATACAACGATCGCAGAGTGCCGTAGAGTGAACCAAGTGATACAGATATTCTGCGAATGTCTGAATGTAGTGTGAAAGATGTATTGGTATGACCGACTAACCTTGTGGATCTGCATTGGGTGAAAGACCACCAACGGGACCTGCTGGAACTTTATATCTGCAAACGATGTCACTGAGACCCCTCAGAAACGTTTTTCACATCAAAACTCACAGCTTTGGAAGAAATGGCGAAGAAGACTCGAGCGATATGTGGACAGGTCTTGGTAGTTTGAAAAATGAGTGCATCGGGTCGTGAATGGCATAAGATATACGTTCGCAGGATTTGCACTTAAATCCGGGAAAGATGAGAGCAGCAAATATAGCGTAATTGTGAAGTACATACCAAGCTATACGCAGTGGGAGAAGACGGGCATGTAGCACATTGATATCTTGTCCCAAAAATCGTCTACACAGTCGTCAGCCCTTCACGGGAATTATGATTGTGGGGATCAAACCTGGTTGCAGCCCTTGCATGGCAGATGGTGATTCAGCGACTCACTGTTAGGCTCATCTCGGTCACGTCTCGAGCCAACAACCGTCTGAGCATATGAAGAGTATACGGAGCACGGCTTTGAGTGCGACGCGGACAGAACATGTGCTGCGTCCCTGCCTGTCCATAGATGGATGGCACGACGGCTGGCTGTTTGTACCTCTGTTGTTTCAAGTGGATAAGGAATCTGGGAGGAATGTAAGTAAAGGCCCATCCGACCTGAGGAGAAAATACCTTGATCATGATATGCGAGGATATGTGCCCTCCGTCAGAGGAGTCTAAGTTGCCTGGGAGTCCTGCCGATTCGCAGTTGGAACAAATGTCGACAGAGTCGCAGATCGCGCAGTGAAATCGTGCGCCCAGGATATCTTGCAAACAACTGGAACTCATTATCAACTACTGTAATCACGTTAACTTATGTCACCTACTGTGCACACTTAACATCAGGATGTTTCATGGCTACAGTTATAGCCGCATGAGAGGACGAGAAACTGGTATTGAAGCCACTCACATTGTTCCCCATTGTTGTCATCAATTATTAATGGCAGAGCGGGCGAATATTCCGAATCACTTCTAGACCTTGCAGGCTTCTCCATGAAGACTAGGAATGCATGCGAAGGATGTATATCGTGGACTTGACTATCCAGAGGGGCGTTAGCTCAATCCATATCTCGTAAAAGCTACACACCTATAACACGCTCGACATAAATTGAATTTCTGACACGACGCACATTTATACCCCTTGTTCACAATCGTTGAATTGCATGTCGAACATTTGCAGACAAGCATATCATCTTGCTCTATGAAGGTAAAGGTAGTAATCGTCAACGTCGCATATTTTATCGAATGCTTACCTACGTCCTCCCATCCATGATGACCCCAAACCTTCTCAAAATATGCATGTCTGAGCTGTCCTTTCTGTCTAGGAGCAGAACGACTCCACGAAGACAAATCGTCTTCCGGGGATATGGTTTCTGTCCCCGATAACCTCCGTCGATGTGTATTTGCACGGAGTGCATGAATTACACCAGCCGACTCGATACATCCGGAGCATAGTTCGAAACCTGTAATAGATGATTCGGATCCGTGGCGAGATTTAAAGCCTGACTGTGCACTATACAACGTCGGGCTTGACGAAGAGGAACCAGGTAGGGAAGGGAGTGGCTTGTTATGCAGGTGTTCACCACGCGTCTGTGGCGACCCGCTTACAGTGGCTGCGTCAAAGAATGTGGATGGAGAGGGTGAATACGACAAAGGTGTTTGATGAGCAAGAGGGGGATATGAATGGATTGGGTCCAGGTCTCTGGCCTTTCCTTTACCTATATCAAAGTCTGAACCGTTGCGAAGCATGGTGCTGCCAAAAGGTTCCTTCTCGCCACACACGGCACAGACATACCGGATGCCATCTAGTATGACTCCACACTCAGAACAAGTAGTGAGCGAGCCTGGGATAGGTCCTGTGGGTGCAACAAACTGGAGCACCTCTGGTGGAATGTCTGGAGCGATGATGAAGGGAGAAGGGTCAGAATTGGAGAAGCGCGGAGAGGAACGCTTATTTGAATCATCTGAATCATTATCTGCCAGCTTTTGCTGCGAAGCGATCCATGTAAGCTGCATGCTGGATGGCCGCGGGGGCGATCCGCCGAAGGGATCGACATCATATTTGACACTAAAGTTGTCATCGAAGCCCGAATCATGAGTTGTAGAACTCGCTCCTGTGTACGAGTAATAATATTTCCCGCGTGGATCTCGCTCCAGTGCAAGAGCGCCTTCCATGTTAGATGGGGAATGTTCGTCAGAAAATGTTAACGATATTGACCGCGAGTCAGATTCCGAGGGCTCAGGGGTCGCCCCGAGCATGGCTTTAATAGTGCGCGCATTTTGGTCCCGTAACCACGCTGCCCCTCTGTCTTGAGCAGAACGCGCCAATGCTAGGTCGACTGATGTAGGAGGGTATGGCCGATGTGACAGAGCCCCGTCAGACGCTGAGGCGTCAGAATGCTCCTGGAGCTTGAGCCTCTCAAATACAGCTCCAGGATCTTCTGGAAAGCGTTCTACAGCGGAGAACTGATAATGGTCCGCGAATGGACCCTCATCATGCGAACCCGTTGGATCTTCCACAGCCGTCGAGCCTCTTGGCGAGACAGAGAGACCGGGATCACTATTTTCGGGTATAGAGCACGAATCTCCTTCTTCAATCCAGTTATCTGAATGCGATGTTACGGGGTGCACCGTTGATCCATTTGTGAAGCGCCGGTTAGTATCTCTCGAGCTAACCGTCACTGAATCATCATCAACTTCTCCTCCCCCAACGGACCAACTGATTTCGGCTTCGCTTCTGTTGCGACCGTTGTATTCTTCCATGCTGGCGAGACTCGACGTGTCGCTTAAGCTCGGTCCATCGTAGTCAACTGTGACGTGAACACGTAGAGTTATTCGTCGACTTCCGAAGCTACGGCCAGACAAAATTGATGCCGCAGAGGAAAGTGGAGGATCATCGGAACCAGCCTGGAAGTACTGGATGGCTTCGGTCAGATCGGATTCCGTGGTAATGTTGGTGATTTCGCCGTCATCATCCTGGTATGCAATCACATAGGAAGTTGCGTAAAGTGAGAAGCATTGCTCAATCTGACACACACCATGGTATTTCAGGGAGATCATGTCAATGATAAGCCATAGGATCGTGCACATTCGGACAAGATGGACGTACTTTCTTCCTCAGCAGGTCGTATGAACAGTTCCTTGCGGAAGCAAAGCTTACCCGCTTGTTCCATCTATCGAAAGCGCACTTGACGACGAGGGGTCTGTCTGGTCTGGTCTGCATACTTACAGTATGCCACTCAGTCGTCGGATGTGACCTTCCGCCAGATGCACTGCCAGGCTGTTCCGCAGTCAGTTGTAATTCCAAAGCTCCCACCAAATTGGGTAATTTATATACACTTACTTACAATGTATATAGATGACGTATTTAGTACCCTCAGGTTGCCCTCAGGCTACAACTTTCAATTGGTATAGCTTTCTTCATAAAAATTATTGATGAGCGCATTCGCATTGGTGTAACATAGTCACTTCCGCACTGAGCTCCATTTGACCTGAGATGCACCAGTGTTTGCCATTGCGTACAGCAGGAATGTAAAACTCTATGTGATTACAACTTGAAGCAGATGGAGAACAAGAAGATTGTGTGCATATACAATGACTTATAATGCTGAAGAGTACTAAGACAAGTGGAAACTACCCACTCCTTCTTTCATCGCAACCCGTAATTTTTCTCGCATGACTACCTTCGAACTATACTCCGGTAGCTTCAAGTAATTGACGCAAGTCATGACACTTGGTAGGTAATCGTCTGCTGTAAGTGGTGGCTCGTGTGGTTTGCGGACGACAGTTAGTGGAGGGTTAAGACCACGGAACCCTGAAGTACCTATGTCAGCTAGTCCGTAAGATAAATTGCTGGAAACTCACCTCCGATAGGAAGTTTCGGGCTTCCTGTAATGAATTGCAGGAAATCACGACGAGTGCTAGGGTCAAATTCCGACATAATTCCTATAAGTTCACGAATGGCACGGCTCTCGCTGTGGAAGCCATGGTCGGCTTTGATAGCTTCGTTAAGAGCTGAAACCTTGCTCAGTCATGGTTTACATCAAATGTTAGGAGTCACATACTTTCTGATCCCCAATCTTCATCTGAGTTGCCAAATAGCATGACTAACTCGTCTGCAGAGAATGCCTGCAAGTCAGAGATGGGGAACACCTTAGAGAAACCCTCTCGGAACGCCCTAGCCTGTGGCTGAACGCCAGCGCCAATAATTGCATCCAGGACCTCGTGGATGTATTCTTCTGCGTTCTCCGAAGTCACAGGAATATTACGTCCGCCAGGCTGCGAATACATGAAATGAGTCAAGATCATACTGGCACGTTGGAAGTAATCAAACTCACCCGAAGCTCGATATCGTACCCGGGAACTGTGAAATCAAGAGCAAGATCTTCGACGTTGACAATGTCCATTAGCGCGACCTTACGGAAGAGCTAGATGATACATGGGTCAGAATATATCTGGTCTCGAAGTGCAACAAGAAGTCAATACCTTCTCACTCTGCCCTTTCATGGACGCGTAGATCTGAACTTTGGAGAGAGAGTTGGCAAGTTCGCTGTCCACAAACTAAACAGGGCGTGTGAGTCAAGTGTCTTGTCTTTGTAAGGCACTTCTTACTTTCAAGGACTCGATAGTCAAAGGCACTTCCTCTCCTAGCACGAGTTTGACGAAAACCTTGTTAACTGAAAGATCGATGATGCGGGAATCCAACATTGCCTTCGCGACATATTGGCCGACGACGCGAAGGATGTGTGTCCGCTTTCTACCACTAGACGTCAGATATCAGGTAGTCGGTTTGGTAACAGAAACACTCACTGTCCCCCGTCATTTGCAATATCCTCAGGGCTGATGGGGGCAGGATAGAGTCCCGTAGGGTGACGAACATAGATGCCAGGGGCAGCTGAGTCAGCATCTCGCCATATCTTGAGGTCTCTCCTAGCAAATTCCTTGGAGACAAGGGAATAAAACTCAAGGGTAGGTCCAAGTCCAGTCCCAACCTCATCAAAGTACTCCACCTCCAAGATTGAGGATGAAGACCCATAAAGCTCGAAAACCTTGACAGCTGACTCCAGGATGTGTTTGCGGGAGATACGGACCTTCTGGCGCTGCAGACGTCCAAGGAAACCAATTCCTTCATCTCGTCGTGAACTGTCCTGGCCGCGAGTTTGTTGGCTTTGCCACTTAAGGATAAGGCGCGCGTATCCGAAGGAAGTCGATTGAAGATAGTTGTACCTCGTCGCAAATGGGAAGAGGAAGGGGAAGTTTTGTGGCAAGTCGAGTGCCCAATCAGGTAAGCATGAACTAGACGGGGTGAGTACTATCCCTATTTAAGGAGGGGAGGTAGAATTACCTGACGACGATCATAGGCTCCTCCAGCTGGCGAGTGAGCTTGGCGGTTAACTTATTATTAATGAAAGCGGTCTCAGCGAGCGCACGCCGATCTAACGGCCTAGCTGGCCGTTGCGCTTCAGCAGCGTTAAGCTTGTGCAACACACGAAGTAAACGGAGAATCTTAGCATGATGGGCATCATCAGGAAGGGAGGAAAGAACGGGACTAGGTGATCGAATTTTAGATCCCGAGGTATCTGCACGAGCTACTAATATCATCAGATCAGCGACACTAATAATATTAACACCACCTACATTCTTGGCTCGGAGGAGGTCCATTCACTTTCTTGAATTTGACTGTATATATGCCCTGCCACATGGAGCTCGATGGCACAGGTCCAAGTTTCTTGCGGATTTCATGCTGATGAATGGCGCCATATATTGTTAAGTCAAGCGGTAGAATGTGGTCGTCCATAGAGAACTCAAGGTGCCAATCTGACGGTTTGGCTTTGAGGGCAGCTGCATACGAGGTCTTGTTCACATTGAGCAGTCTAGATGACGATGTTAAAGGTGCTGTACTTGGCGTCGCAACTCGTGTTCCATCTGGAGTCTGGGCTTCCACTTTGCTGCCATCTGAGGATGAGTTGGCATGAGACATCCGCAAAGTCATTATCGCGATAGACTTACCATCAGCAATGGACAACGTAACAGTCTTGTCTGCAGCGGAGTCAAGATCATCTTCGTCTTCAAAGACCTTCCGAGATAACAATCAGTACCAAAACTATATAGTTGGTTTAGGAAAATTACCTCGGCATCTACTTCATCATCAGTAAAGTCTGACCCGAGTCCACCATCCTGAATGAGGGCTTCCATGCGCGCTGCCGACTGAGGGGCAGGTACAGATGATGAAGAGGCGGTAGGCACTGCGCCACTAGTAGGAACCGTCGTCGTGCCGTGCTCGTTCTTGTCAACAGATGATCCACCATTCTTAGCACTGAGTCGTAAGCTCCGGCGTCGACCAACATCTGAGGAGCCAGTGGCGGGTGTTGGGGCACTGCCAGACTCCACAGGCTTGCTCGGTTGCGTCGGTGCTTCAGGAGGATTGCGAGACGACGCTGGGCCAAAACCAGAGGCTGCCAAAGCCGCCAACATTCCAGACAGTCCTCCAGTCGACATCAATCCCGTGATTCTGGGGCGCAGGTAGTCATTCAAGGCTTGGAAGGTTGCGATGGCATGTATAGAAACCACCATATTCCGGAGGTTGCGAGGAATATCAGATTCATCGTCAGCAACAAGACGGAGACGAAGTTGTCGAGCAAGCAGCGACGGCGAGCTTCGTTTAGAATCTATTAGATAGTGAGTCAAACTATAAAGAAGAAAATGCTTCGTATTTACCATCCGTCCCTTGTGAAACAGTGACGACCTCGAAATCCTCCATCCTCGTTAGACTCTCTTGCAGCTTCTTTACCAACACCGCAAGTGAGGACTGATTAACAATTCCGCCTCTCGGGATTCGGCTGAATGCATCATACAATAACTCTTGGCGTCGTTTAATAGTAACTGTAATAAGAGTAAATTTGATGTACTAGGTAAGACGCGGCGGAGATTCGTACCTGAACTCCTGGTGGTGTCAGTCGCAAAGCGCAACAACCCGTCAACAGCCCCACTCTGCAGAAGCTCGAAGCTCGAGACGGACAAGTGAGATGTGAAGTGGTCTGCGATGTCTCTCAACGCAGATATCATGATTGATTCGCCCACATCCGGAACAGCGAGTCTATCGACAAGACGGCGAAGTTCATCAAAGGCATTATCTTCGTCACCCTCTTCCTGTCCCAAGGAATACTTGAAGCGAATGACTCGGGCTCGTAAAGTAATCGCATCCTCAGGTTCTAGAGAAAGCGAGTGAAGCTTCTTGTACCCTGGTATCGCAGAACCATGAATAGAGATGCTTGCAGGATCTGCCATAACGGCGCCGTCTGAATCCTTAGATTTGAGGGAAGCTAAAGTCCTTGCTGAAAGGGATTCGATCTCGTGGAACACTCCCTCACGACGAAGGACAGGACGGTATTCAGCGGGGAGCTTCTGCAGGAGAAGATCAACAAGTTGCAATGCACCGATGACCAGTGAAGGATGATCCTTGGAGGATAAAATCGACGAGGCAAAACTTGCAACAGGTACAAGCTATTTTCTCAAAATCAGAGAGGTTATAAACCAGACGAAAAAGATACTTGCATTGAATGCATTCTTGAGTGCCTCCCCTTCAAGAAAACCTACCGCCTTCAGTAGGCCTGTCAAAGTTTTGACACGGACGGGGGTGATTACGCTGGCAGCATATACGTCTATCAAGATAGGCACCATCAGCTGCATGAACCGTCCGACAACATCTGGCTTGGAACGCAGAAGCTCGGTACGATCAGCAACTGCAGGCTCCGCGGCGGAGGCTGGAAGAGGGATGTCGTCAGGATCCTGCATTTGAAAATCGTTCATGCTGGTATCCTGAGATGACTCCGCTGCAGGTGTCGCCTGCGCCGATGCATCGGGGCTTGGCTGATAATGTGCAAATGCAGCATGACGTGCTGCTGCGCGGTCAGCCTTAGCTTTAGCCTTCACCATTCGCGTCAGTGCCTTGTCAGTGTATCCCTTATGATCAAACACGCCATCTTTAGAAGTCATAAGTAAACCATCACTTTAGCGAGTCTCTCATGCGTACCTTTTGGAAGAGGGGGCATTAATTCAGATACTAGGCTGAGGGCTTCTTCAACCTGCTCCTTGGATCGGTGAGCAAGATTCTCCATGACCGTCATATGAGTCACATCGCCGGCTAGCCCTTGACCATTCTGCTCATCTCCACCACCGGATGCTGAGGGGAGAACCCCCGTCAGAATCTGGTAGAGAGTGTCAACAATATCTGCCTGTAGCAGATTGAGGGTGATCTTCGGGCTTGCGCGGGCGGCTGTTGCCAGTGCCTTCAAAAGTAAAGTGAAGGTATTGCTAGCAATCAAGGGGGAACCTCCGGCTGGCATGAGAAGTAAATTGATAGCACGAATGGCACTCTCATCCAGCAATTTTTCTAAGTTCTCTGTCGCGGAGCGGTGGTAAGAGTCCACGACTCTGATGACACAGAGGCACGCGAATTCAACCAGCCTCTGGTCAGAATAGCCAAGGCAGTTGCGAATAATAGGCCAAACACCAAGTATCATCTGGAAATGATCTGGCGAAATATTTCTGCAGCAGTTCGCAGCTGCTTGCAGTGCAGTCCTCTGCACAGCAATAGAGAAGAAGTCGAGGTAGTTAAGCAGTGCCGCTAAACCATTTTCCCGTACGATAGAGCTTGGGAACTCTTCAGATATTTTCTCGAGTGTCTGGAAAACATATTTAGGGCAGAAAGCAACAACATGACTGAGGGACTCACGCTCAGAGTCTGTTCTGCGAGATCGATATAGGAGATTTCAATCAGCTTGCTGCAAAGGACCGGTATTGCACCGTGATACACAACAGAATGGGCAACGCCAGGGAGAGCCTCCATCAGATTTGCCAGACAACGGCAAGCCAACATCTGCGCTTCAAGATTCTCATCGCCCTGATACGTTCCACCCCCACTCAATGCCAACGCAGCGGCTAGAGCCGCATCCTCGTCACGTTCTTCGCCATCATCACCCCCATCATCGTCTTCATCTTCATCCACGCCGCGCCCACCAAGGATCTTCACGAGTTCCCGTACAAACTGTTCCACTTGGAACGAGCCTGCTAAAGTATCTTCTGTGCTTATGCTGAGGAGTTCACTGAGTTCTTGTAATGTTACCAAGCGAGTTGTTGGGCTCGCAGTCGATTTGATGTTATTCAACATGGTCTTGAGTCGGCTTGAGAGGGAAACCATGTATGAACCAAACTGACGATAATCTCCAAAGATCGCCATCGCGGCAGATTCATCTAGCCCACCAAATCCACGAGTAACACCAGCAGGCGAGCCAAGTTCTTCATCCCCATTGTCGTCGCCTTCACCGTCACCACCACTGTTATCTTGGTCATCCATAGCGGCGTCGCCGTCATCACAATCGTCAGGATGTTCATCGTGGGCAGGATCATCGGGCCTAATTATTGTGGGATTGAGCATCTCAATATCTTCATCATCCATCTTCGAAGGCCCTGCAGATGCGCCAGCTTTGTTTTTCACTGCCGCTTTCGCTTTGCTTGCTGATGGTCTACAACATAACGAATGAGCTGTTCATCCATCGCGAGGGAGATAGAACACAAACCTGGGTTTTCTAGGCATGGGAGCGGATGTAGAGGTTGAGGCGTCTGTTCTTGATCTTAAAGAATATGCTGTAGTTCTTGTGCGCTTAGCTGACGAAGATAATGTAGCGCTCTGCCCCTCTTCTTCTGAATCCGGTTCTGGAGCTGCACGCTTTTTTCCTTTGCGGTCTTTTGTTGGTTCAGTAATTGAAAGGGGTGGGGCGGATGCAGAAGGAAATGTCGCTCTACGTGCTCTGCTATTAGGGCGTCAGTTAAATATATCTCCGTGGGCAAGAAGTTCCAATCCATACCTCTTGCTCACTCGTATAGTGTCTTCTGACGTTTCTTTGGACTTCCCGTTGCCTGAACTACTCTCTCGGGAACGCTTGTTCTTACTCTGGGTTGTGGACCTAGTTGCACGGGTGCTCTCCGCTGGCACTGCTACGGATTGGTCTGCTGAGTCACCTTCCCTGTCTTTAGCCTGCTCTCGTTCTTTTTCCTTCTGCTTGGCTGCTTTCACTCTTGCACTAGAACGTGTTGGCTTCGATTCTATAGTCGATGCCGATGCCGATGTCGACGGAAAGAGAACTTGTTCTGATTCTGGTGGCTGCAATGGTACACTGGAGCTTGTGGCTTCTTGCTGATAGAGTGGTTGATAGTCCATTAGAACATGCTCCCAGCCATCGATTCTGAGTGTTCTGCTGGATATTGGGAAGTTGGTGGTCAATGGGAAAGAAACGATGTGTTGACGCGATGCTGAAAGCCGGTGCTCAAATTCGGGTAGATGTCGCCTGCAGAAGGCGTGTGAAAGCGATGGTGGCGTTAAACTTGCGGAATGCCCCGATGCCGAAGGGAGAGCCAAGGGCTTGGGGTTGCTGACTGCGCGGACAACGCCTCCTGTTGGCAAATTCAATTCAAATATTATTTACAAAGCTCTAGCTTTAGCATTCCATATTTATGCAAAGTTTTCCGTCAACACCTCCTCAATGCTTCCCACAAATATATCCACAATCTTTTCTATCTCCTCTGTGGTTGCATTGTATGCAGGACCGAGCATAAGGACGTCTCCCATCGATCCATCGAGTGTGGAACCCCCAGCCATACCCATCGCGACAAGTCCTTTCGTAAGACAGCATGCCTGCACCACCATCGCAAATTGTTGGCCCTTCATATCAACACGGCGTGCCTCAGAACCGGAAAAGTCGAATTCGACCCCAAAGAAAGCCCCTGCCCCGCGCACATCAAATGTATACGGCGCTGCAGGAGCATTGGGGGATTGTAAACGGTCTTTCAGAAGCGTAAGCATGTGTTCGCCGTTCTTCCTGCACTGTGCGAGGAGATCCTCCTCGATAATGACCTTCTGCACAGCTAAAGATGCTGCGCATGCTAGTGGGTTGGCCTGTTAAGAATAAACGTTAACCATAGGCTCTGCGACTGCGCCCATTACAGACCTGATATGTGTGGCCGTGCTTAATCAGTCCGGAATTTCCCCTGATCCCTTTTGCAACTTTAGGCGAGATGAGAACGGCGCCGATGGCAGCGTAACTGCAGCCCGATCAGCGACATCGAAAGTGAAAGGACATGTAATACTCGCCCACCACCCAAACCCTTGGCTACTGCCTGCAGGTCAGGTGCAGCACCATCACCGAGGCTCTGCCAAGCGTGCATAGTACCCATTCCTGTAAAACCCACTGTTAATACCAACCAAGATCAGATTATGGGTACCACTCACGACCCATGCCAGACATTACCTCATCGAGGATGAAAAGGGCACCATATTTATCGCAGACAGACTTCATGGCCTTGAAGTATCCCTTTGGTGCACTGACAACCCCTGTAGTCGCACCAACGACGGTCTCCGCGACGACTACTGATCGTCAGATTTTGAAAGGTAAACAGACAGGACAATAACATACATCCGACAACTGTGTCCGTACCAAGTTCGATAAATTTGTCCTCGAGTTCTTGTCGAAGTCGCTCGACGTACTGCTCCTCCGTCTCATCTGATTTTTGGAACCTCTTTGCATAGGCTGGGGAGACATGGTGAAAATTCTGGTGGTCGAGAATGGCCTCGTACGGTGCACGGCGTCCGGGATGGTATGCGAGTGACAGAGTACTCAAGGTGTTTCCATGGAAGGAAAGTTGACGGGCAATGTAGTTTGTCCGTTTTGGCTGCCCAACCTCGACGTAATACTAGATTGCTTCCCATGAGCCCTTTACTGGCACCTCGACAACAAAAATTTACCTGTCTCGCGAGTTTAATGACAGCCTCCATGGCTTCAGAACCTAGAGCAGTGGAAGTCAGGAATATTCATGGAGGACTCCATGATAATAGTACCTCCAGATAGGAATGCAACCTGCTCGAAGGCACCATCGCTGGTATCCACGAGAAATTTAGCCAATTCCTCTGCAGGAGGACTAGAAAGCTGCATGTTATATACATCTATCATGCGATCAGTCAGGTGCCAAAAGGTCAAGAGGGGGATGATATTACAGGACATAATATCGATCTGGTCTTTCAGGGCCTTGACCACCTTGGGATGATTTCCACCGATGCAAGTCACAGCAGCACCACCCATGCCATCGATGACACGTCGACCATCCGCGAGATCAATGTAAACACCATCAGTGGCGACGGCGACAGGAGGCGTCCATGGTGTTCTATGTAAGATAGATGAAGGTCGAACGTCTGACATGCTTGCAAGTCAAATAGGTCAAGGAGATTATCGATGATCAGTTGAAAGATAGGCGGAGTCTGAGGAAACTGCGAGGACGAGTCATGATTATATGTAATATCTGATTCGAAAGGATGCTGGAAATGACTCCCGACATACGTACCGTTGGACCGATACGGAGCAGCGGCTCTCCTTAAAGCTGGCAGACAAAGGCAAAAAGCGATTGAAGGTTGGACTCGTGATCAGTCTGCGTGATATACCCGAAGTCAGTTTATGCATACATGCCGTAGTACTAGTCTCCCCTAGTAGGTAGACTCGAGTCAATAAGATCTAGGATAGTCTGTATTAGGATAGCTGCAGTGCTTTATTACATAATTATCAGAACCATTGATAGGCGTTCGGATCCTTCCGGTATCCCTGAACGTCAAGACTAATTGTGACTAATATCACACTTGTAATCACATTGGGATTTGATGAAGGGTATTACTCGTCTCATATCTTCCATGCATCTACTATGGCACCCTTCAGCAAGAAACGCAAAGAACCCTCCAATGGCCAGTCCCGTACCCTGGTTGATTTCTTTTCAAATAACGCTCCTGCGAAGAAAAGCAAGCTTCAAAGTTCCCGTCCGAAGCCTGACAAGAACTCGGAGAACTTCAACGCCCCACCAACTCGCGAAATCATCATCATAGACTCGGACAGCGATGATTGTTCACCAAAAGGATACAAAGAGAAGTCACCAGCAATCCCAAATGCTGGAGGACAACGCTCTTCAGCGGAAGGGGGAAAGACCCTCTATTGTGCTAAGCAATGTGAATGGAAGCCGTCTTTCACACATGTCACACCTTCCTCAAAGCATGAAGTACTCCGTGATGATGGACCACTCACATTCGGAAGGCCCCCCACTTTGTTGCAAGCCACCTTTCAGAGCAATGCGAATGCCGTAGCCTGCAAGAGGGCTTCTTCTGGCATTGAAACTACTTCCACTGCCTCTATTTTTGGTGTTCCAACGTCTTTACTTCGGCCATCAGTCGAGCCTGCTCATGATACATCCCATGCAAAATACGACCACGGAGAGACTTTTACGGGAGGTGGTTGCACTTTGGACTACACCGATATTCCCACTCCCAGCGAACATCTTAGAGGCATACCACATTCCCCCGATGTCATAGACATCGATTTTACTTGTGATGATGAGCCATGGGGTGCCGGAGATGATGAGCTGGCCGTCCTCGACTCCGTTGACGATGACATTGAGATAGAGGACGTCTCACAGCAGCTCAATGAATATGCCACACCGTCCTATTCTGCTAGTTGCCCTGTCTGCGAACGTGATCTATCGCATCTACGTGCTTTGGTTAGTGACATGACCGCGGCAGATGACACCTTCTAATCCATGTCTTAGGAGAGAGAAAACCATGTCAATCAATGTCTCGATTCCACTGTCAGTTCCGCACACATTTCCAATAGTGTAGCGACTTCATACTTGGATGTGAAACCATGCGAACCAAGTACGAGCAAAATTGATGATGACCGAAGCGCCGACCTATATTCCATCCTCATGGCATCACATAAGGAAAACGAAGTCTGGAAGGAAGCAGACCTCGTAGAGGACCGTAGCTTTCGACCTATACGAGCACAGGGGAGTCGTAGAAAAGCACCATTCTACAAAGTCCTGCAGGGCATGCCCATTGCCGTCGATGCTTTCCGCTATGGAGCTATACCTGGTGTCACCGCCTACTTCTTAACGTGTGTATCTCAAAATGACACGCCATCACAACCTCTTAAAATTTTCAGTCATGCTCACTCAGACCATTATACTAATCTATCTTCGAACTGGAAGAACGGGCCAATTTATTGTTCAGGTATATATCAGCCTTCTACTTGAACAAAAAATACTCAAAGTCTATCAGGGGATACTGCTAATTTAATCATACACATGTTAGCAGTTGATCCCGAGTGGGTTCATCCGCTCCCGATGGATGTCCCTACGGTCGTTCCTGATACCGGCGGTGTAACTGTCACACTTATTGAAGCTAACCATTGCCCAGGCTCGTGCCTATTCTTATTCGAGGGCACACAGACCGTGCACGCAGGTGACAGCGCCTTTAAATCCCCCTTCGTTGGTTCCGAGAAGGTTTTTCGATACTTACATTGTGGAGACTTTAGAGCTTCGCCCCAACATGTAATGCACCCCGCGGTAAGAGGAAAGAATATTGACCATGTGTATCTGGACACGACCTACTTGGATCCGAAGGTTTGCGAGTGGTCATTTTGATGACGCAATGACGCTTATCTTGCATCAGTACACCTTTCCTCCGCAGCCGCTGGTCATTTCAGCTTGTGCAGAGCTGGCCAAGAGGATCGTTTCTGGGGAATTAATTGGCGCTCCAGACGCAAATGGAAAGCGGAACTTGACCATGGATACTTGGGTCATGCCTTCAGAAAGGGCAGACGACACTTGCGTGAAGCACTCCAAAGAAAGAATGTTGGTGGTTGTCGGGTAAGTTGCCTACTCTACCTGTCCAGTTTAAACGCCGATGGACACTTGCGCAGCACCTACTCAATTGGCAAAGAACGCATTGTTAAGGGTAAGTGTCCTCAATGGAACAGTATTCCCTTGATTAACTGTTTTTAGCTATCGCACAGGCTCTCGGGACCAAGGTTTATTGCGATGCACATAAAATGGCCATCCTACGATGCCAAAATGACCCGGAGTTGCATTCACTATTGACTAAGGACCCAAATGAAGCTGGCGTGCATCTTTTACCATTGGGCATGATTACCTCGGATAAGCTCAAGGCGTATGTGCAACGGTTCAAGGGGGTATACTCACGAGCCGTCGGTTTCAGGCCCACAGGATGGACGTGAGCATAAGCGATTCTCTATACATCCAATGGCTAATATATACTGTTTCAGTTACACACCGCCGTCCGGTAGCGACCTGAGCCCGGCGATTACATCCATCATCTCGCGTGGGCAATCACGGTCCTTCACGTATGCAGACCTGAAACCCATGCAAAAGTCGACATATGCCGTGCAATTGTACGGCATCCCGTATTCAGAACACAGTTCATTCTTTGAACTGACATGCTTTGCAATGTCGTGCGACTGGGTAAAGATGATTGCGACTGTGAACGTCGGAAACGAAAAATCAAGAGCGAAGATGGCAAAATGGATGGAACGCTGGGAAAATGAAAAAAAGCGAAATAAGGAGCCAGTGGTAAAGTCTAGAGCTGCTGATTACTGGTGATCTCCCCTCCATGTATACCAGGTGCCATTCACACACGTAGTGGATACAATGAATGCGAGTGCAGATGAATCATATATTCATAACCACCATGCGAGTATCTGCATTTTTGCGTCATGATCGGCCATATACATGGGGCGTAGAGTGAAAGCAATGCTGCAAAAGAAATCGATAGACCCTCAATGAGAACATCTATTGCTCGGCAGCCCGCTGTCTCCTCCTGGCATCTCTCTCCTCTGAGATGGTGAGCTTCGTACCCTTGCCCTTGGGCAGTGATATCCAGGGCTTCGTGCCCTCACCAACGACGAAAATGTTAGAGATACTAATCACAAAGATTAGCACACGTTTGTCAACTCATAAGAGGCCTTACCGAGTTGCGAAGGTTCTATCCAAAGAGTCTTTGACGTGCACAATATCGAATCCACCGATGTGCTTTTCGCGGTGCGTGATGACACCAGCACGACCCATGTTACGTCCGCCAGTGATCATGACAGCATTTCCGGTGTCAAAGTGAACGAAGTCAATGATTTTGCCCTGGTCAAGGTCAAACTTGACGGTGTCGTTGACTTTGATGGCAGGATCAGGATAACGGATGGTGCGGCCGTCGTGAGTGACAATATGGGGGACACCCTTGGCGCCGAGAGCGACCTTGCGGACTTTGAGAAGTTTGTAGGTGGCTTCTTCAGGAGTGATGCGGTGGATAGTGAAACGACCCTTGACATCGTAAAGAAGACGGAAGTGCTCGTTGGACTTCTCAATCGAGATGGTGTCTAATCCAACGTAAAAATTAAGCTCAGCAGAGTAAAACCAAGTGAAAAAAGATGCTTTACCCATGAAGCCGGTGGGGTAGGTGGTGTCCGTCCGCACCTTTCCATCGACCTTGATCAATCGCTGCTTGACGATCGAGGTGACTTCACGACCGTTGAGTGCATACTTCAACCTGTTGCGAAGGAAAATTGTGAGAGGGAGTGATTCACGGAGCTTGTGGGGACCAGGGGAAGGACGAGGAGCCTAGGGTAAAATTCTGTAGATTAAGATAACGCGTTCGGGGTGAATGAGCTTTACGCACGTATGTACCGCTCAACTTGTCCAACATCCATGAGGAGGGCGCGGCGAGGCGCTTCAAGTGTTTTTTCGGACCGCGTGCCTACGGATGAAGAACGAGAGTCAGCTCTGCGTGTGCGAGCATAGGAAGAGGCGAGAAGAGTGAGATTTGCGGGTAAAGCATCCTGGTTACATCCATCTTTAAATGACCACATCCATCCATTCCAATGTCGACGATTGGATCAAAACCATATCACTTGGCCCATAATATGTTGCTTAGGACTGGAAAACTGACCATGATGAAAGTCTTGAGGAGGGAACGGCGTCAACGGCGACGATCTCGATTTCGATACGTACGTTCAACTTGGGGGGCTTGAATCACTATGCAGCGAGCTGTTGAGTTTAGGGTTGGTAAATTTAAATCACGTGATTGACTGAGCAAGCCCGGTGACCACGTTAAACTACTTATCTCGTCTTAGGCTGCGCTTGCACTACGTTTAGTCAACTTCTAAGTCAACCTGGCTAGCTCCCTCAAATAATCCCATGCTTGACCATCTACCTTCAAAACTAACTTACAATAACTATTCACCAGCTAATTCTCTCGATAATGACCATCTCGACTCCGGCGAAGGCTGGCGGGCCACCTTCAAATTCTCAGACGAAAAACCTCTGTCACCTTCCTTGAGCAGAAGCCTTCCTCATCCAAGAGAATCTCCTTCACGCCTGGCACCAGGTGAAATCCTTGCGAGATTCAAAAAGTTTTTGTCTCGCTCTTCCGTATCCACATCAGGTTCCCGGCGATCCCTTGGACCTCTCACCGCACCTTCACCAACTTCAGCTGTATCGACGTCAAGATTCATCCTTCTGTGCAGTTTTTGGTACACTACTTCTGCACTTTCATCCAACACTGGCAAAACTATCCTTACGCAATTCGAATACCCTGTCACTCTCACCATCATACAATTCGCATTCGTCGCCGGTTACTGTCTACTCTTTATGACTCCAGTAATTCAATTTTCAAAATTGCGCTCACCAAATAGCTCAATTTTGCGGAGCACCGTACCCATGGGTATGTTCCAAGTCGGCGGTCATATGTTCTCTAGCATGGCAATTGCCAGAATACCCGTTAGCACCGTTCATACCATCAAGGTATGATCTTTTCTTTATTCCACAATCACCCCTGTGATCAACATCACTCCAGGCGCTATCCCCCTTGGTCACCGTTGCTGCTTACGCCCTCCTTTTCGGCGTCAAGTACTCCCCAAACACATACGTCTCTCTATTCCCTCTCACCATTGGTGTCATGCTTGCGTGTACGTTTGATATGTCCACCTCAAGCCCGACTGGTTTACTGTGCGCATTTGGTTCTGCCCTCGTGTTCGTCAGTTCGAACATCTTCTTTAAGAAGATTATGCCGTCAGGGTCTCAGACGTCGTCCCATAAGCTAGATAAACTCAACCTCTTGTTTTATTCTTCGGCCATGGCATTCACTTTGATGATCCCTATTTGGAGCTTCACCGATCTGCCCCGTCTTCTCGCCGCCGACGTTACGGACCCGACAAGTGGACCTGAAGCTCCTCATTCGGTCGCCTATTATTTCTTCATGAACGGCACCGTTCACTTTGCCCAGAACATCATCGCATTTGTGATTCTTTCAACCACGTCCCCTGTAACCTACTCTATCGCCTCCCTCATCAAGCGCGTCGCAGTCATCTGCATCGCCATAGTATGGTTCAATCAGAGCGTGCACCCCATGCAGGGCCTCGGTATTGGGATGACCTTCCTTGGTTTATACATGTACAACATGGCGAAGAGTGATGTTGAGCGGGGCGAGCATAGAATGCGCAGGGTAGAAGCGGCGAGGGAGATGATGCTTCCCATCAATCGGGCAGAGGAGAAGTTGTTGAATGGGAGCACACCACCATCTCCCATGCAAGGTGCTTCAGAGCTTCCGGTGGGCGCAGCGACCGGCATGGGGTCATACTCCACCACCGGCAGGCCGCGAGTGCAGATTCCAACAAACGGACATTTGCACCCAGATGGACGTGAGACCGGGCACCCTAATTTGCATATACACATTTCTCCAAAGGACCCTTCAGCCATCTTCTCGAAGCGCAATACCAGTTCACCTACAAACTCTTACCCTTCGCCGCCTCCCTCGCTAGACTCGCCGCCTTCCAATACGGTGCCTATTGGATATCCGCCCCTATGTGCACAGCAGCATCTCGGGATGGAGTCGTTGACTGTCGGACATGCCAGTGTCACTGCTTCTGCTTAGCAGACTATCTCTATCCATATCTATTCTCAAGGAATGTAGCCTTGTATGGGGCGTTATAACAATCTCTACACGACCTTAGACGATCAAAGTATATAGTTTACCCTGTGGACGATTCAGTTGTTGTACATACGTGTTCCATTTCGACCCCTATCTCCGTGTTGGTGATCTTATCAGGTATTTCCGCAAGGGTACGTATAAGGTCCGTACCAGTGGAAGGTTTTGTTTGTACCAACAACGTTGGAAGCATCCTTTTCCCTCTTAACTAGACATGTCTGAGATATATGATAGTCAGACAGTTTGGGCTGCGCCGGAGCCCTCAGTCGAGCACAGCGGTCTGACAGCAACACCAACGACAATGGAGGCAGATGCACCTCAACCAGGCCCAACGCCCACATTACCGGAGCATACACCGAACCCAGAACCTACGTCTGTTCCTCATGCACCCAACCCCATCGAGGTTGCGCTACAGGACGTGGAACCACAGAACCCATTAACGGAGAAGTTCACCGAAGCTGAGTGGAAGGCCTTGAAAGAATTTCGTGTGAGTTGGTCAAGATGACGTAGTCCCATTCAACTGAAGTTCAACCTGTCTCTGCAGTCAAATTTGTCTGAAACCTTTAAGGAGGCTTTCCCTGAGCAGGAGAATGCTGGGTCCATGCCATACAACATGTGGGGTATCACCATCGACCCACTGGCACCTGGCAAGGATGCTCGCGTCAGTGTCGTGCTGATGAAATTCCTTCGTGCCAGGTACGTCACACATCCCTTCCCTAGAATCCATACCAATATGGACATCAACTGGACAGAAATCTCAATGCTCAAGAGGCAAAGGATATGCTCATCTCGACTTTGCGGTGGCGCAAGTCTTTCAACATCGAGGAGGCTATGAAGGAACAGTTTCCCGAAGACGTGTTTGGAAAACTTGGAAAAATATACGGAAAGGACAACGACGGACACCCTATCGCGTATGACCACGTACCTCCAAAGAAGTCTCATTCTAACTCGAGTTTTGAAGCTATAACCTATATGGCGCAAATAAAGATCTGCATGCAGTTTTTGACGACGTACAACGCTTTCTAAGGTACGCATCCAGTACACCCATTCTATCATTCCTGAATCTTTTCTAGATGGCGTGTCGCTTTCATGGAAGAAAGCATAGCGTTGCTCGACTTCGAGACCATCGACCAGATGGTCCAAATCCACGGTGTGTATCTAGGCATTTAGGCTTACCGATCTGCTCAACTTTCGTTTTATGTCCCACCAGACTATGAGGGTGTAAGCATGTCGAGCAGAACACCAGCCTCTAAAAATGCAGCATCCGAGGCGTCCAGTATATTCCAAGGCCACTATCCCGAATTTCTGGTGCGTTGTCTTGTTCCTACTGGCTCCAGAGCGTGACATACTGTTCACAGACGAAAAAGTTCTTTGTCAATGTCCCCAGCTTTCTCACTTGGATCTTCTGGATTTTCAAGCCTCTCCTATCATCTGCAACGGTGGCGAAGATGAGCGTTGTTGGCTCTGGTCCCAAGGCTATAGGACCCGCTCTTTTACCTCTAATCCCTGCTGATCAGTTGCCGAAGAGGTATGGTGGGGACGCTGATGGATTCTAAGTTCTAACTCTTCCTGGAGAGGCGAGTCTAGATATACATGTACAATACATATGCCTTTCGCGTTTCAACTTATGCATTCCAGCCACATGTTGTAACATACTTCTCATACCCAACTCAGATTTCGTTCCAGTGTTTTGCAATGAGACCTTGATTTGTGTTACATATGACGCGACTCTGGTGGTATTGTACCTGATGCATGTCACCAACCAGGCTATGAAGACAGATAGTAAAAAAGCGTGGAAAGCAGTACAAAACAGTGCTATAGTACAACAGTAAATGCGGGGCTTTTGAGAGCGACTTCCAG
>PVXU01004443.1:0-10146 GCA_002994865.1 Rhizopogon parksii | reverse complement strand
TCTCACCAACTACTTTCTCTGTTTTCTGCTGACTCCAGTCTTTAGATCATCCTAAAGCTAGAAGAAGATGAGGATGAGGCCTCACTTCTCAGCCAATACTCTATTCAGTCAGTTTCGTATGGTGCATCACTTATCGGTTCTCACTCTCCTTAGGTGCTCCGAAGTCGACAAATTCCTTCTCACGTATGTTATCCTCAAACTCCGCCTCATAAAGGGCAAATGCATACTTTTCGTCAATGACGTCGACCGCTGCTACCGCTTAAAACTCTTCTTGGAACAGTTTTCAATAAAAGGCTGCGTGCTAAATTCTGAGCTTCCCCTTAATTCCAGGTACGAGGGACGTTGAACCCCCTATCTTCCGTGCTCAACATTTTATAGGTACCACACGGTGCAGGAGTTTAACAAGGGTGTCTATGACTACATCATTGCAACTGACGAGAGCGGTGCCCATGCAGAAGCTGATTACAGAGATGAACCTGAGGAGGGAGGACTTCAAGATGGTGCTGGCGACGAGTGTACGTTATATTCGTCCTAAGATCTGAACGCTTCTCATAGTACCCCAGTGACGTCAACACAACACGCGCAGACAAATCCAGACGAAGATATACAACTCGAATCCGCATCCAAAAAGCGGAAGCGTCCCCAAAAATCTCCTCAACCTGGCCCCTCCAAATCAAAGAAACAGAGGCACCGTACGAAATCCGACAAAGAGTATGGCGTTACACGCGGAGTGGACTTCATCGACGTTGCTTGTGTGCTCAACTTCGACCTACCTACCTCATCTCGGTCCTACACTCATCGTGTGGGACGCACTGCCCGCGCTGGGCGAGCAGGCATGTCGTTATCTTACGTCGTTCCTAAAGATCAATGGGGTAAAAACAAGGTTGTCGGGTGCCTTGAAAGCGCAAAGAATGATGAGACCGTATTTGCAAAAATCAAAAAGGAGCAAGCGGCGCGGGGGAGCAAAATACAAGAGTATAAATTTGACATGAAGCAAGTGGAGGCATTCCGGTATCGAATGGACGACGCACTACGATCTGTGACAAGAAGTGCTATTAAGGAGGCTAGGATCAAAGAACTTAAAGCCGAGATTATCAACTCAGAGAAACTCAAGGTGGGTACGCTGATCATTTTACTTTCGCATCGCTGATGTACTGTGCAGGCCCATTTTGAGGACAATCCACTCGATCTTGAATATCTGCGTCATGACAAACCACTGCATCCCACGAGGATTCAGGCTCATATGAAACATATACCAAAATACTTGCTCCCTCGTCTGACTGCAGCTCCTGCTCTTGAGGTTGAAGAGCCCAAAGTTGGATTTGCGCCTTTCAAAAAGAATTCTGCGCGCGGTCGCGGTCGTGGTCGCGGTGGTAGAGGTGGTGGGGGCGGAAGTCGCGGTGGGAAGAAAAAATCAGATCCTCTGAAGAAGTTTCGGTAGTGTTTAGAGGCATAGTATCCGAGCTGCAATGAATGTTATATTATTCGTCCCATCTTAGTCGTCAACGCCTTCATCCCAACCCTTTGACCTCTCAACCGCACGCAACCATGCAGTCCACCCTCTTTCCCGATCCTCCTCGGGCATTTGCGGATTAAAAGTTCGACTGCCTTTGGTGTTGACTTGCGCCAGCGTAGTCGGCTTTAATATGTCCCAACCAAATAGACGGAGGGCCGAACCAGCAAGAAGGGCTGAACCCAGGGCGGTCGATCTGTCGCAATCAGTGTATCATTCTCCCTTCTGGTTATAACCACGTACTCTCTCATATCAGGACGGACAACGTCGAAACCACCGATGTCCGCCAACATCTCCATACAAACATCGCCATTGGTCATCCCTCCGTCTACCTTAAGGTACTTAAGCTCCGTGCTTGAATCAAGTTTCATGCTCTCAAGAATTGCGCGAGTTTGGAAAGCATTTGCTTCCATTGTCGCACGAGCAATGTGTGCGGGAGTTGTATACGAGGATAATCCTGCCCTTAGGATTTGATATTATGCTACGGGAAATAGCAAGTCTAGCGTACCTATAAGCAGGCCTGCAGCACCGGGGTCCCAATACGGTGCGAGGAGGCCCGAGAAAGCGGTAACAAAATACACGCCCCCAGTATCAGGAACCGAAGCTGCCAACGTGTTGATCTCGCTGGCGGACTTGATAAAGCCCATAGAGTCTCGCAGCCTGATACGATACTCAGGGGTTGCAGAAAACCAAAACTTGCTGTCTCTTACCATTTGATGGCGCTCCCGGCAACTCCGACTGCAGAAGGTAATCGCGTGTGCAAATCCAAGAATATTCAAGTTGGTGTTAGCACTTACTGCTCCCTTCTAGTGCATAAACCGGATCAGCCCCTGGGCCAGGTTGATAGGCCACCTTGGAGATATTCGTGAGTACTAGTGCATGATATCTGAGAATGCTTTCCACCGTGCTCAGAAGTCCATGACCACTCTTGACAATATCCTTCCCCGTACAAAACAGGAGGAACGCACCCGTCCCGTATGTGCATTTGGCTTCTCCTTGTCGGAGACACTTGTTTCCTACTAAAGCACCTTGTTGGTCCCCGACAAGTCCTCCGATAGGAACCCCCTTGAGTGGGCCATGAGACAAGTGGCCATACACCTCAGAAGAAGACACGAGCTTTGGTAGTATGGACCGTCGGAAACCGAAAAATCTCAGTAACCGATCATCCCACGTAAGTTTGTGTAGGTTTAACAAAAGTGTGCGAGACGCATTCGTTACTTCACCAACATGAATGCCGCCATGGGCACCACCCGTAAGGTTCTGCGTGTATATCAGGACATCATAACATTCGGTTTGCATTCAAAGACCTACATAAACAACCCACGACTCGAGTGTTCCGAAAAGTAAGTCATCTTCATCATGGGCCTTCTGGACTTCGCTATGATTGTCAATCATCCATCGAAGCTTGATTGCAGAGAAGTACGTTGAGAGCTTTAGTCCCGTACTATCATGGAGTAAGTAACTAGAGCCGACACAAGTACGTCACCTACATGTCACGAAGGGCTTCAACACCTTCATCTCCTCTCTTAAATTGCCCAAACTCCACCTCGAGTCCGGTCATAGCTAGCACGTGCTCAAAGTGAGCGACAATATTCTTCGTACGAGAGTCGGTCCACACAATAGCCTTGCATAAAGGTTTGCCTGTTGTCCGACTCCACGCAATAGTGGTTTCACGCTGGTTCGTGATTCCTGCCATTCATGATCGATTGGGACTTCTTCGGGGTAGGATGAACACAAGTACCGATCACTTTCACACTCTCCTTGGCCCATCCTGCCTCCTCGAGTTTCTCACAAGCATGAGCAACGCATGCTTCAGAGACTTGTTGTATCTCTTCCGGGTCGTGCTCATGCCACCTACGTACATGCAGCACCGATAAGGAATCAAGCGGTTAGGAAACTAGGGGCTGACAAACCACTCACCCTGGGTTCGGGTAATACTGCGGGAACTCCTGTTGGTGCTGAGAGACGATGTTTGCATACTGGTCAAAGACGATAAACCGCACAGATCTGCAATCATGGACCCAGCCGGCGTTAACCAGTCAGTAATCACGAGGAAGATCCACCGCTCAATAGCCATACGTTGTGCCACAATCAAGAGATCCAACAAATTCGCCCTGCTTCAAACTCGTCATGATTGGTGGGCTGAGGAGAATGGGGTGGCAGGGAAGGGCTTTTGACGCTGGTGGTTCCCCCACAAACTGCACGCCGCACTTTCCGTTTAACAGTAAGTAGACTCCATAAACCTTCCGGACCGGCCCGCCACCGTATACAGTTGCTTGTCTCCTAGTGAGTTGTTGGGCAAAAAAAAAAGCTCGGGCTAAGCAAGTGCAAAAGGCGATGGTACAAATCAAAGATCGCTATATGGACATGTTGTGCTCGAGTCCGTAACCACTAAACGGTGGTATCTCTAGAGTATATATTATGGTATACCATACGCTTCTTTCTCTTCCTTTGTCCATTCGAAGACAGGCAGTGGGTGAGCTTCTGTGTTAAATACCCATTCATCCAAGGGTACAATATCCTCCTCTCGGAAGAGAAGATAGAGATACTTCAATGTTTCGGCCAAGAAATAGCTGTTACAACGACATGAGACGGAGATATCGAGCAAATACGACGAGGCACGAACCTAGGCATTACATCACGCTGTTCTGGATGGTAGGTATCTACCATTTTAACGTTGGCGTATCCCGATGGAGTTTTCGCTTCCCGTTCGATGGCCTGAAAGATAGCCCATCCACGATGCCGCCATTTGACATCACCAGTGACGCGATACAGGATGTAGAGCGACTCCACAGTCTAAAAAACGCAGTAAAAAACGCGAAGATCACAGCGAAGCCTTTGCTCACCTCAGGTCTTAGTTGATATTGAGAGTCCCGAATGTAATAATCCCTCCGATTAATGGAGGTCTCACGATCTAACATATCTGTAGTATTGTTACCATCTCCCGCCCAAGGGTGCTTATCTCCCACTCCAGGTGGGGGACCTCTTCGACCTTTTATTTTCCATTCTTGCATCGCCTCCATCCACGGTATCTCAGGATATAAGCCGCCCGATCGCATGGTAATGATATCGGGTCCCAATCCAGTGGGCTGGTCAGCGTAAGTCAGGTAGCAGGTCTGTGCCAGCCCTTCAGCAGCCCATAGATGTAAATCTGCAAGATTGAACGAGGCAAGCTCTTCATAACCCATTTTGTGTTCGGGAAGCAGGTCATCCGCCAGCTCAGTGAAGTTCAATCCAACATCTTCGAGATGATTAAGCGGAAGAGTGTGAACACCGAGCGCGAGTAGGCCAGGTAAAAAACAAGATAGGTGTTCGAAGGAGTGTGTGTACCGGATGTTGCCTCTATATAAGTTTGAATCCGTGACATACAGTAGGTGGCGGTCCGGCGAGATGAACATCAAGTTATTAAGAACATGGGAGGTGAAGCGGAGGTCTACCATGTGGTTAAGAAAAGATGAAAGTTTACTGGACGAAATCTTACACATCTCGAGGTTCGCGGTGTCCTGGCGAGTAGTCATTAGGTACTGTTTCAGTGTGTACTCGTGTGCGCTGTCAGAGGCTGCGCCGACGGAAAGATGTGCTGGAAATCGGAGACAGTAGTCAGCAGGTGGTTGTCTACTATGCATCATGCACGCACCGTCTGTCGCCTGGCCTGACGATAAATTCCAATGCATCGGATACATACCGCCGTAATTGCGCAATTCAGCATTGTAAAAGTTATGGGTGGCTGCTGTAAACTGTGTACAGTATTTTGTTTAGAATGGAATATACGCTCAATCTTGCGCGATAGAGTTGGTTTGAACTCACTCGGTCAACGTGTTCCTTCTTACCAGTAATTTTTCCGAGGTAAGCATACTCCATTTGATAACTTGCTATTTCTGCCAAGCCTCCGATCTTGGGACCATTGCTTGTACCTCTAAAAGGAAGGAAAGAATATCAGCGCCATATACATATTACATATATACAGAAGGAGTATTACCTGACAGTGTCTACAGAAAACGAAGGAAACCCACTGGAAGTGTTGAATGCTGGGGCTAATATCGTTCCAAGGTCATCAGCACGAGTGCGCAATATGTCATCACCAGTCATGGCATAGGCGGAAAGCAGGCCACCAAGGTAACGTATGACGGTCTCGAAGAATGGTACGCGAGTATTCTATGGGAAAGTTGAGGATAGAGTAAACAGTGATAAAGAAAGTCACTCGCTATGGGCAGGGAAAAGTCCATATCATGTATGGCAGACATTGCGCGGTCATACTCTGGTTGCAATCCCATCATGAGCATGGTGTCAAGGGAGTCTACTGCAGTGACACCCCATCCGTTGAAGCTTGTGGTGGTGATAGGTGAGTGGATTTGAGGCAATAGAAGGTATAGAATGTGCTCACTTGTTGACGCTGCCATTCGATACCGGACACAGTTCATCTTTCGGGAAAGCGAAACGCTCATAACCATGATAGGCATGCAAGAAAGCGTTCTTAACTTGAAGAGCTCTGGCTTCCCAGACCTCTGGTGTCTCTTGAGGGTAGTAGATGGCATCGGCTGGGAATGGAACGGCGGTATGTCGAAGATAATTGTAATATAGGGTGAGCAATGCTATGGAAAAGGCAAAGGCGAAGGCGAGATGACGAATGGAAATGCCCCTACGGCGGAATGCTGCAGAGGCTTTGACAGCTGGATTGATACGCAGGAGGTTAACAGAGAAATTCATGGCTGGAAGTAAGAGCCTGAGATAGGGAAGCCTGTGAACGGCGTAATTGTGACGGTAGCGACCTCGCTAAGTACTGGATCACCCACGGTGAAAATAAGATCCTGTCAGCTTGTGAGCCAGTGCAGAGGGCTCAGGACAACACTTTGGAGGCTAGGGGCAATGGCTTGCAATACTAGCCTAGTAGGGGTAGCTACTAGTAGTGGTGAAAGCGGAGGTAAATTATTTAACCACGTGGCGATGGTATCATACTTTGTACGACGATCATGTCGGGTTTGATCAGGCTGATGCCATCCAACGACTGAATATTCCAACGTTCAGAATTCAACAACTTGAATACTCACGAGTCGCGATGCTGCAGGATGCTCTTGCGTAGTAATTTATAATAAATACTTTTTCGTTATGATTCGTTCTTCTGTCCTGCGGATTCCGGAAGCTGGCGGAGCTGAGTTTGATTTGAGAGTTGAGGAAGTGGAAGTGCCAGATATGCCATTGCCAAGGTCTGCTATTGCATCGTCGAAGACTTTGTCGTCATGTCCAGCTTCGAC
This sequence comes from Rhizopogon parksii, assembly GCA_002994865.1. Taxonomy (NCBI): domain Eukaryota; kingdom Fungi; phylum Basidiomycota; class Agaricomycetes; order Boletales; family Rhizopogonaceae; genus Rhizopogon; species Rhizopogon parksii. The sequence goes on along the minus strand of PVXU01004443.1, from coordinate 3,381 downwards.
AAGACAGTCAAGCTAGCCTGTAAGCCAAAGGCAGCTCCTCCAAAGGCAAAGGTATTTCCTCAAACTACATTTACCCTTCTTTTCCACCCTCACCCCCTCTAGTACCTAGATCCCATCATTGCTGCTACTTGGTCTGAAGACGGTGCTGTCCATGATGTTTGCAAAGCACTCGTTCCCCGCCTTCGCGAACCCAATGCCATCGTACGTCATATATATCCTGTCACTCTCAAATTCAACTTACACTTTACGTAGGTTGTCTTCAAGGCACTAATCGTGCTGCACACTATGATTCGTAATGGTGCAACAGACAACGTCCTCTCTCATCTATCTTCTTCCGAAATTCTCCGTCTCCGAAATGTCTCGGCTGGTAACTGGGAAGGTATGGCCTCATAATACTTCCACACCTAAATTCACTTCATTATATTTTAGGTTACAACGCTCCTCAGAATCTCCAACACTACGCCATCTACCTGGATTCCCGCATACGCGCATATCGCGACTTGAAGCATGATGCAATTCGCGTTCAAGCAGAAACAAATCGTGACATGCGCCTCAATCATTCCCTCGAAGAAGACATGGCCTACACCAGTGCTCCAAAATCTGCATCAACCAAGTCAAAGGCTCCTCAAAGAAGCAAAACTATAATGGGAAGGAAACTACGCGTCATGGCTGTCGAGAAGGGTCTGCTCCGTGAAACGAAGACCGTGCAAACAATGATCGACACCTTGGTAGAGTGCAGGGTACGCTCACATCTCTCTGTCTGCTAACCTCGACTCATACAGCATTTCTCAGTTCTATCTCGATGATTTGGAGGATGAATTAACAATAACTGCTCTACGCATGCTCGTTAAGGATTTACTCATTCTTTTCCAGGCTGGGAATGAAGGCGTGATCAATGTATTAGGTTTGTTGCCCAGCCACACTCGTCACCTTCTCACTCAGAGCAATGCTAGAACACTATTTCGAGATGTCCAAGGTTGACGCTGAGCAGGCTCTGTCCATATATCGGCATTTCTGCTCTCAGACAGAGAGGGTGGTCGAGTACTTGGGCGTCGCAAAGAAATTGCAGAATCTACTCAATGTTTCCATCCCAAACCTGAAGCATGTGAGTAAAGACTCGCTGCATTTGTCAGGCCACTCACATGTGCTACAAGGCCCCTGTATCGCTGGCGGGTGCACTCCAAGAATATTTGAATGACCCCAATTTTGAGCAGAACAGAATAGAGTACAGGACGAATAAGGAATCTGCTGACAAGAATGGCAGAAATCGCACTGGAGCTCCTTCGGCGCCCAAAGGTCACTAAATAAGTTTACTTCCATGATTACATCTGACTCCTTCCAGTCTCGCCGTCGCAAGCGACCCCATCAACGTCCACTGCATCCACATCAAATACTCCACCCAAACAAGTTTCCAGCTCCGTCTCCAAGCCTGAAGCTAGTCAGGTTGTGACAGACTTCTTTACTTCTGTTGAAGAAGATCAAACTACCATGTTCAATCCTACTAGTGGCAGGTAAGCCACGAGTGGCCGACATTATCTCTTGGTTGCTGATGTTTCGCTGTAGCCCAACGTCCTTTCGTCAACACCCACCGCACAATCCTTTCGTTCAACGACAAATGACTGGTGCTTTCCAAGGTCAACCTTTCATTTTCCCGAATGGAATACAACCGCAGGCCACTGCCTTCCCTGCTCAGTCCTTCCAGTCAGCTCAACCTAACGTCTTTGGTCTGCAACCGCCAATCTCTCAACCTCAACATCGACCTTTCTCCACCTTCCTGCAACCACAGCCTACTGGCTTTCAAGGCACAGGTTTCGTGCAGCCTCAATCAACTGGCGCGAACCCGTTTAGACAAAGCATGATGATGATGCAAGGGACAGGCGCACCAGCGTTCAACTTGGGCGCAACGAACGCCTTCTCGCCCCAGTTGCAGCCTGCTGGGCAAACCAACACTCCCTTCCACCTATCAGGCACTTCCCAACCTCAGCCGTCACAGCCGTCTTTCACTCAGTCTTTGAACGGATTCGCTACGCAGGCGCCTCCCTCGACTACACAGTTTGGACAGATCAGCGGAACGCGCACGTCGTTTGACATTCCCACTCGACCTGCATCCACCCCCCTCACAAATTTTGGTATGACGCAGTCATTTTCCACCTCGCCACCAGCAGCACAACCTGTCAAATCTCATCAGACTGGTTCGCGTAATCCGTTTGGAGTGCCTACCACACCAGCTCCGCCAGTACCAAAGCCACCAACACTGATGGAGTTGGCCATGGGTATCGGAAACTCACACGGTGGTCCACCTGCCGATTCAGTACCACCTCAGCCTCAACAGCCTCAACAGACGGGCCTATTTGGAGCGCATGGCGAGTCATCGATCTCGAGTGTTGCCTCGTCCTTTACGTTTGGCCGGAAGTCAGAGGACAACGAGTTTGGTCCTAGCGGCTTTGGAACACTCAACCCTCAAAGCACATCTTCTACCACGACTGCGTCGACCGCATCAGATTTATTTTCTTCCTTTTCGTCGCTGTCATCGCAACCTACTGGTGCTACCATCACCGCTTCGAGCTCGGCACCGGGTAGCCAGCTAAACCCCCAAATGACCGGCTTCGGTGGCTTCAAGCCATTTAAACCGACGTCGTCCTTTGGGGCATCCTTGTTGGAATCACTGCCTCCAATACCACAGTCCGGCCCTACTACTCCCAGTGCCACTGGTATGCCCAATAACCCATCTTCCACATCAGCACCGAACGGGACTACTACCCTTGGCGCTGGTGCTTCAAGCACCGGACAGCAGCCTACTGGTATAAGTGCGATGAACACACAGCCACCCGCATGGCCCACGCTTGGAGTCGGGCTGCGGCCCCAAGCAACCGGGGCGGCGGGTGGAGCCAATCCTTTCAGGGCTACGATGTATTCCATGTCTTCCCCAAGTGCTGGGGGCGGATCTGCATTGCCAACCACGAGCTCCCTGCCTCAGTTTGGTGGCATCAACGGATCCTCTTCCTTTGGATCTGGCTACGGAAGTAGCGCTTTTAGTTCAAGCTTCAATCCTGTTGTCCAGGATCCCTCAAGACAGCCTTTCCAGCAGCAAAGCGGGACTGCATCGCTCATTTAACTTTGCTTTGGACCTGTTTCATCCACGCGACTCACGTCTATTTTCCGTCTTATATTGCTATCCATCGCTCACTATTCTCACTCTCGTTTACACTCACGGATATCACATTGCCTGGAACCCCCCATTCTTTTCTTTTCAACCTTTGTCTGTATAATCTAGTAGTCGAGCTTGTGCAAGCCTCTTGAATACCATGTTTTGCCGATGCCAGTAAATAATTTATGACATACTATGCCCTACGGTCTATTCGTGACTGCCTGCCATTTCGT
>PVXU01004390.1:7137-19914 GCA_002994865.1 Rhizopogon parksii | reverse complement strand
TTCTTTATTTTCTTTATTCCTTGGATTGGAGTCAGCTATAAAAAAATATCATGGAGCCTATCAAGGTTCGGGGCCGTTTGTGCGATAGACTGCAAAGTAATGATAAGCTGATTGCGAACGGTAAACACAGGGCTGTGACGGCCCTAGCATATTTTTGTGCTGCCAAGGATCAGCCAAGAACGAGCGCGAAGTTCGAACTAGCAAATGATGGTTGATTCAGTAGCTAGATGTCCAGAGGTGACTTGACGTGGGATAACCTGGAATAACGCCGGTCTTCAGGGGGGGTTGCTTCCGTTTATTATCAGATGGGATTTGCCACATGTCAGACACTCAGAGGCCCCATCAAGCGGTGATTCCCCTCACCAATTCTCACGCAACTTCACGCAACCTTGCCTGGAGGTCCTAAGTACTTACTTCCGTTGCGTAGGCAGGGAACCCATTTTAGTGGCGAAACTTTGATCATACCGAAAGTAAACAGTGTCAATGCCCTCGGTATCCACCTGGAGAGCGACTAGTTCTAACCAAAGTCACAGGTAAAAGGCGCACACCAAAATGAACGACTTTATTCTTAGATTTTTTCAATCCATTATCTTGGTCATTGGTTCCGACCATTGAACCGGAAGTGTCATACACACTGCCATGTGTTAGTAGTTGCTGCCAAGTACGTCCCACAAGGGTAGAGAAGGGTGAGAGATTACGAGAGCTTAATCTGACAAACAGTAATATGCTAACCATACAGCGGAATGAAACAAATAAGTAAGAAACCGACTCGGAGCTTGCGCAGTAACTAAGCTGCAACTCCTCCAACGGAGCTCGAAGATGTGTGTTGAGTGCTTTCCGAAGGATATTGGATATCATCCGGAACAGCATCTCTGCTAGGACCTGTGGAAAGCAAAGACCCTATCGCCATTGATGCTCTGGATCGCGGTGAGTACTCTTCGGAATCACTCCGAGACGAGTACGGTGAAGGGGGCAAATCGCGAGAGGATGTGTGTGAAGGGCGTGATTCATAATGTGGTGAAGCAGGGGAGTGAGAAGAGCGTTGGCGTTTTCGAGGTGGTTGCGAGAGTTGGGGTGGTTCCCTCACTAGAGGTAGTAGTTGAGGGGAGACACGCCCACTGGAAATGTCACTTGGATGTTGCCCATGTTTTAAGTAAGGTGTTGGCAAAGGATGCAAGGGCGCCGAAGGGCTTGAATGCCAAGCATCTGCTGCAGACATCTCAATGAGGGTTTTGTGCAAGGAGGCGACGGAGGCGATTCGCTGCAAACGAAAAGGGGTCAATAACAGACAACCATAGATTGAAGAGAGTCTTGCCTGGTCTTCCGCGCTCTTAGCGTTCAGCATGGCAATGAGCATCTCTCTGTCGCCGTCCCCTTTTGACTTGTATGCACCGAGTATTTCTCTGAGGCTAGGTGGTGGTGCCTGATCCACTGTGAGTAGATATGCCGAAGAAGAATACTTTTGAGCTGACCTGTTCTAGTATTTGTGAACTGGACATGATGAGTCTCCTATAGTCGGAGTAGTCTGAGGTTGGGTAAGGAGGACGAGTGTTCATTTGGCGAAGGTGGGTTGTCAGGCGTCTTGCAAGCAGTGGGTTAAAACGGCGCCAACCACAGACTTTTTGTAGGGGAGCCAAGTCCAAAATTCTATCTTTGAGCAGACAAGCAAAGTATATTTAGAATGCCAAGCCAAGGTGAGGCTCGGTCACCCGAAGAGTTCGTCAAGGTCTATATTTGAACGCGAATCTGACGACGTATTCCAGCACGCAGGCCACACCTGCTCCACTTCCGATATAAGATGGACAGAAAAGCCAAAGTCCGGCGCCAGAGCCATATGCATTGGTCGAGGAGGGTCAAGGAGGTTCGGCGTAGAACGTGGTGACGAAATAAATGGGGGTTCTGCTAATTTTGTGGCTGTTGTTACTAAAGTCTTGGCATTCTATTTATACCAGTCTAATTCCGTATATCGCAATTGACCTGGACCCCTGTTGATAATAACCACGATATTAATATTGTCGGCATTTTCGTCTACAGGGAAGGGGTTAATTTCGTCTGCATGCTGTGAGCCTTTGTCAAAAATAATTTGTTCTGAATTATGGATGGTTTTTGGTGGTACTTGGAGTCCTCCACGCCACAGGTGACTCTAGTTTCCACAGGCAGGAGGATTGAGGAAACTTTCTTGATTATATATACGCTCACTGGCACTCCTCAATTTCTATTTTTTGGAGTTGTTGTAGCTTCGAGTCTTCCTATTATATAATATTAGAAGCTCCAAGGCTGTTTGATGATCGAGAAAAATTGTTTGAGCGACAGGCAGCAATCAGCAGACTAGATCGGTTCAACGGCAAGATGAGATGAGACACAATGTCACATGCGATATCACGTGGTGCATCACGTGAGCTGTTATTTCCCCCCCGCATTTACTACGAACTTCGTTGGATCCATTCTCCTGGATTTTACCCATGCCACAATCTGATAGTGACGACGAATTTCCAGACGACATTGGCCACTTGGACTTGAGCAACGTCCCAGGTCTTCAGGAACTTCCAGTCCCATCTTTGATCAGACCTTTGGATGACGCTCCCCGTCCTGCTGCGCCATTATCTAGAACATCTCTTCCTTCCGAATACGACTGCGATGATGAGATAGATGAATCCATCCTTGCAGCTTGTGACGCTCTCGAAGCCCAGTTCGCTCAGGACCGACATCAACTCGAAGGTCAGTCAATTGTCAATTCTCGCACTCCCTGTATGCACATCTGCCCTACAGATTCTCCTTCTACTGCTCAGCCATCGACTCCTAGTGAGTGGCACCTTTCTCAGCCACCGCAGGTTGAAACATTATATTGATATGTTTTAAGATTTCCAAGCTCGTGCTGGTATGTCTTTACAATGGTTGTAACTCAACGAACTCATGTGTATCCATTTTGTCATACGTCTAACCCTGAAACGCATTGCTGGTTTAGCTTGTAAGTACATACCTTAGATATAATAGTCCACTTGAACCAACAAAGTTCGTGCACAGCGGTTACTCGTTTAGATACCCGCAAGCATGGACCGCCATCGCCATCGTCGTCTCCCGCCAGTAAAAAGGGCAAAACAAGTGCCGAGGACATGATTAAGGTGGAAAACACCATCCTCGAGGGATTCGAAACTGAGATTAACTGTCCAATGTGCGTAATGTGCTTTACTTTCCTGCGAAATGATGACTCAATTCCTTGCAGCTGTTTTGATGTCCTGTGAGTGTTCACATCCTGCAATGCAAGTTCTACATTTATATTCTCATCTTGATCAGAGTTGCAGCGCACTTGTGCAATCCTTGCGGCCATAGCTGCTGTGGAGAATGTGTACAAGGGTGGGTCTCTCAGAATGTAAGACGTCCATATTTTAGAAATATCCTAGCTTCATAAGCCTTTCCGCAGAAAATGTCTCCGACATGCCCTGTGTGCCGCACTGCATTGTCTACTATGAAACCACTCCTTCCCAATTATGCCCTTGATGCCGTGGTTCAGCAGTACGTTCGTGCCCTTGCCGTCAGTGGACGATCGGAATGGCAAGAGAAGGGTGACAGGTTAGCAGAGTGGAAGAAACGCCACGAGTAAACTCTTTAAGGCCTTTCAACTGCATCGATTTGTTGACGGACTCCCTGTTACAGCAAATGGAAGCGACTTGTAGCCATCAACGTGGCCCAATCAGAGGTAGCAAAGGCAAGAGAAGACACTCGTCATAGAATACTCCGTCTGCAATCTGCCAGTCCCGACATGCGGTCGACTTTTGGACCGTATCTGGTTCGGGATGAAGACGATGAAGATGAAGACCCAACATATGAAGAAGATGAACCCGTGGAGGTTTTGCCCCGCAGAATAGTATTGAGACGGCAGAGAACATTCGTCTCATAGTTACAGACGCATCTTGCACGGACCTCATTGACATGTGTACCCCTATCGTAATCACCACTTGTAATATTTTGGTAAGCCTGGCAAATCAATAGGATTCTGTAGCCTGCAGGGCCATTTATGCTTGATGTGGTATCTCGTTGTTTCTCTGCATCCACATGCAGGTCACCTTGAACCAACTCCTCGGGAAAATCGTGGAGGTGCATCTTGAAGCCTATTTTTACAGTGTCACAATAACGCCCGACACGTAAATTGACATACTGTAACCAGCAATCCTGCAATATGATATCACTAGCATCTACTTACTTAGTGCCAAGAGGCTCATTATGATGGACCGGCCGCCTGCAAGGCCGCATCTCCATACAGATGAGTTTAGTCGAAAATATTTCGTGTTGGAGGTTTCTCCTTTTGCTGCTGTGACATCACTTTTTGAAGGTAGACCGGTCAGCATCGACACGCAGCTAACATATGTTCGGTTGCCGGAGCTACGCAGTCGGTAGGGCTATGCCTGAGTTTTCGTTTTCAGGCTTGTATGATACTCACACATAGTTTCGCTAGCCCAGATCCTTGAAACACCTTTGCCGCTGATCTTGATAAAAGCCTCAAATGACTTTAGAAAGGCCGTGAGGATTCATACAATGCCTGTTTCACACTCGCTCGCAATCCAATCCTTTGATGTCCCAATCGACCTACGTTGTTAGTATTTCAAACAGCCTTAACTTACCCCTAAGTACCTGCCACTATACTAAGCAGCGGCGTTTTTAGTTCGTCCTTTACTGCTCTTGGGTAACTTACTCACCATGGTCCGTCACGACTTTGATGCATCCTGCAGGCCCAGGGCTCATTGTATTGGAATGATCGGTGCGGAAAGACCATTATATCGAGCCACTTGCACTGCTTTTGACAATGTTGCAATTTCTACTTTTAATACGCACGTAGGTTCTTGTGGGTGTGACAAGCGTGTTCTAGCTGGTAGCTTCGGGCTTGATGAAGTAAATTTCCATCGTTATCTTCTTCTCGAATATCCAATCTCATAAGTGACTACAGGCGTGTATAACAGGCAGTGCGTCGTAGCGCTGGTTTTACGGTCAATGAAGTCCGCTGCAGTTAAGTACTTGTTTCACATATCCCTGATCGGTTAACCTTAAGTATAGTTGCGCCACCGCCCCTATGGATAATTGAGCAGACAGCGTTTCAATTTACGCATGGAATCATGCTATTCTGGCTGTGTTCGAGATGAGTGAGCACGTCTTCTGAACACATGCGAACATTACATGCACATTGTATGCTTCACGGCATTGGAATGCGTCTATGAAGTCATCCTACTTCTGGTTAGTACCAAGCGTGCCAAGCGTGCCAACAGTGGCGAACCGTGAATATTATCTTCAACTGAATGAGAAGACGCTGTCCGTCATCTCGCAGCTTCACTTCTTGTCCCTTCCATTGACGGACTATTTATGTCCATGATGAATATCGGAGTGGTGGTTTTTCCCCAATTTCACATTTCAGGGATTGCGGACTGAATCACTAGAATTTGTTTCACAGTCAGCGCTTGAGTATTCAAAACTCATTGATACGTCGGTCGAAGTCTTACCGTGATTCACAATACGATAACGCGTTACAGCATGGCATTTTATCCTCACGATTACTCTTCAGTTGCTTATTGACCCGATCTCGTAGCTGTCCGAGTCGATACCAATACTCGCAGAAAGTTCAAATCACAGACATACTAGGCCACCGGCGTTTGAGGGGTTCTGCGAGTCATCGGGGAAATCATCAATAATTCCTATACATATTAGAGTTCATTGGTGAATTTGCTAGCACACCAAATCACGGATCGTAATAGGTATCATGCGTTGATCAACCAAAACGCGTGTCAGGGAAATCTGTAATCATATCTCATCTTCGTATTCATTTCCGCTCCCAGTGTCTCTATGACCGAGTCTCAACTTCACACTGGAAGTTGAGATTGACCGGGCTATGATGTCATCTAACATGTCAGGGGGGATGTCATACTCAGATCCTCGAACCACAATAGCATACACCGCTGTGATCAACCTTTTAGTGCTTGTCTGTGAGTGGGTAATAGAGGAAGCGTTACCATCCTCAATCTTTTCCAGAGATTGTGAAGTTACGGCTTGTTTCTTTGATAGCTCCCTCACGTAAGGAGTGAAGCGCTCAAAATCTATTTATCATCGATTAAACCCCGCACACTTTCGTCACACCAAATTATTGACTTGCCTGCCTTGCATTGCCTGACAAATGCGCACACTTCTCTAGCTCTAGTGCGGCCGCCCTTCTGAGCTATACCGGATATTGCATAACGCATGAGTTCGCCGGTGACATCAGACAAGCCCAGCAAGTAATCTTCCTTCGGAAGAGTGAAATACTGGAGTTACAGCGCAACAACCATAGAGTGCAAGATTCAGCCTTCCAATCATGATTCACATATAGCATACGCACAGGTGTGCCATTTTCATCGGAAAGGGAAAGCTGGACTTCATCATATGACACTAGAGTGCCATGCTCGAGATAGTGGGCAAAGCTTAGTGCTTCAATATACCTGGAGCCAAAGACATTCAACGTATGCCACCCAAGTTATTTCAGAGCCCACTCTTGGAGGCCGGGAGATACTGCTCTGTGATAGTGCCAGAACCGCTCAGCTTGTACCTCGTGCTTCATTTGTGCGTATAACGCTTGTACTTCCCGAAGCTTTTCACGACCGCGACGGGCTACTCGTAGATAAGGATTAGAATCATCATTGGATTCTTCAGTTATTGCGCGGTGGAGCAGGAAGATGACTTTTTTTGATAGATTTGTCGCATCCCGGCTGATCTAATGGAAGGGGAGTCAGCATGTTGAGACTGGTCGATTCTGTCGAGAACCTTGATAAGTCGTTCTCTCCGGTCATGATGTTCGTCAAGTTCTATTCGAAATTCATCGAAAGCTTGAACAACGCTTTGGCGATGGGCAACTCCCATTTTATTGTGAGGTGAGGAGGAAAACGCCGCCGCCGAATTGAAGAACTTCGTTAACGGGATGTCACGTGTAGCAAACAAACGCGCCCGTTCAATATAATTGCCACTGGCATTGGTGTTTGACTTGATCGTCAACCCACTTCTTTGCAACTGTGATGGCTTTTACACCGAAGCCTGGGTGTCCGATGTGCGGGATCGTGGCCACTGCGGCAGTTCATGCTCCCACTCAATCTCCACGCTCACCCAGTTTTCCGGACGCGCCAGTACAGCCAGAAATACTCTGGAGGGATGAGAATTTTACTGCATACCGCGAGAAAGCGCATCCAGTATCTTCCAACGGCCATATTATTATAGCATTCAAGTATGTATTCTAATGTTGGATTCCTCCGACTCCCCGCCCTGATTAAATACCCTTAGTCTCCATGTCCCATCGATTTACACACTAGTGCGTAAGCCTGTCAGGCCGTGGCAAACCATCTTACCCCTTATCTATAGTCTTCGAGTGACTTGCCCCTTCTTGTCAATGTGAAGAATATTGGCAGGAGACTTTTGGGCGCGTCATTACCATTCAATGACAGTCCCACAACCCCGGCACCCCCACAACGCACCGAATCTCAGTTTCGAATCGGCTTTATTACACCACCTTTCAAGGATAATAAGATTCCTATCACAGACCATCTTCATGCTCACGCCTATCTGGCTCCCGCCGATCAACTAGGCTGGTGGAGGAGTGTCGCCTACGGTCCTCTCGCTTGGTACGCTATCGATGATTTAATTGCTGAGATTCGGTTGGCTTTCTCTTTGCGACATGCTTCTTTCCCACTCATTGTTTACGTTGCTAGGGAATCGGTTTCGAATAATCGTGTTAAATCTGGACACGAGAATCGCATAAATGCCCCAATAGACACGGTCCCCGAGGCTGGTGCGCGAACTGGCGCTGCGAATGGCGACGAATTTACAACCTCGACTTTAGCTGTCCCTGACGTTGAAAATGGCATCGCACCCCTCAGCCCTTCTAGTCCTAGAACATCCTTTGCCTCTAGTTCCACGACATTAGCTACTGCTGGATATATTTCACATACATAACAACTCATCGGACTATATACTCCCATCTTGGACTTTATGTATAGAATAGCTCTAGCTTATTTCTATACGATTCAGCGTGTAAATACACACAATTAACGAGATTCGAATGGCGTGATTTGTACGCTAGATCGGACTAGATTCACAGCTTCCAAGTTCCGAAGAAATCAAGCATCTGGCAATGTGTCATGATTTAAGGGAGATCGAAAAGCTATAATACTCACAATACGATGACCCTGTCAGTAACGTTGACAGAGCCGCTAGCTGATCATCGGTAAATCGCCGTGAGTCTTCGTGCCAAGTGTCTTGATGCGTCTTCCTAAAATTGCTTGCGCACCTATGAATAGTTGTCGAGATCGGAATCTACACCTCAAGAAATCAGAAGGGCCCGTCAGGCAAACGAGTTTTGCTCACAGGATCATGTGTATGCTCCAGCATCACTGTTGTCAAGAGCCCTGGCATCCATTTCTCGATGGTATACGGGAAACTGTCGATAAGGGCACATATACCAATGATAGCAGCGTGCCGCTGGCGGATAGCAGCATTGTAAACTGGCGATTCACGATGAGGGAGCTGAACCTTTCCCGCTAATTTGACGAATCGATCCTAGACCAAAAAATCGGTAAAACTGAAAGATCACCGTACGGGTTGACCACACCTTTAAAGTCACAACGCTGCGCCTTGGAGATAGTCGAAGTATGCCCGATAATGTGCTGAACGAGGGTCAGGAGCACGGTAAATACAGATCCCATGACTTACGTTCCAACCATCTCTCGCACTTCCACGACTTCGTCATCCAAGCATTGACACAGCACCTAAAATCAATCAATGAAGGCGCAATATAAAGGAAAGATAACTATTACGTCAAGAATGTCATTGACCTCGCTTTCGCTGATGAGAGGGAGTTGTCGGAAATACAGAACTAAGTAATTTGTTGTCATCAAGCACCGAACTACAATATCGGTAAACTCACCCTGTAGAATCGGCAGGGCCTTCAAGCGGACTTTCCAGGACTGCAAGAGTGAGTCTGATACACAGTCATAAATGCAACTAAATGTCTTACAGGTGCCTTCTGGATGGCGGCGAATATAGCACTCAATAAGTGGCTGATCATTGATTGTGGAGGAGCGACTCCACACATCCGAACCAGAAGTAGATTAGCACGACGTGCTAGTTCTTCGTTATCGTGCACTGAGGAAATACTTGAGCATCGATTCGCACGTATAATTAGCAACTGTACCTTCGGTGAAACGGAACAATTCAGGCTGAAGACACCATACATCAGAAATTCCTCGACAGTTGGCGGTGTGTCACGCACCATAAGAGGTAAAATATAGTCGAATGCAGATACGGCATCAGTACTTTGAACCGACTGGAGTAACCATCGGCAAACGACAATTCCAACGCTGAGAGTATTCAGCAGTCAATTCAAAAGATATGAAATAATGTTCCGTTACCGGTCATAGGTTGATTGATGGGCTATCACGCCGGGTAGTCGCTGTTCTCTCCAAACTTTGAGCTTCTCCACGAGCTCGAGGACTCTGTCTGTGTGATAGGTACCACATATCCCCATGATATCAATGTCAGTAGGTAATTCTCGGCACTCCCGTACGAAAGTTTCGACATCGGGAGACGAGGGTTTAGGTTGCCACTATTAATTCAAGTCAGCAAGCAATCTGGCTAGACGTCAGCTCAGGAATTGCATACCTTGATACCGTTGCAGAATGCCAACATCTCAGCCACATGGGATCTAACCTATTAATGAACCGATGTTATCGATACGTCGCAAATCTGAACATGAAACTGACATCGTCATGTTCACTGTGCACCTCACGCCAAAACCGCTCCAAGGCGCTGTCTGCCCAAGGCGTGAATTTCCACTCTAATTCAGTGTAAAATGCCCTAAATAATGCCAAAACTTTGATGGACTCCAGAGATGATGGTCCATTGTAATCCATGTCGTTGAATTGTTCAACAATGTGCTCAACGAGCGGTTGGAGTCGCCGAGGATCTTTGTGATGGAACATGTACTGAAAATTATTTGGCTCAACGCGCACGACACAACCCCGTAGTCACAAACCTCAACAAACGAGGTCCATATGGGTACAGTTTCTGTCTTCATGCTCTGACCTAGCGTCTTCTTGATGTAGGGTGTGAACCATCGCCAGATTCGATCTTGGGCCTCTTGTGGCCAATGTTTAGAACCTGCAAGACTCAGTGTATGAAGGTTTGCCTGAATAAGTTTACTTACCATTTAAAACACCAGCTAAAAGTTCCGCTGCGGCCCTTTGCATGTTCTTATCCTCGTCGGCAAGCAACATTTCTAGTTTGGGCTTCAATAGGTCCCAGGGTTCCTCACCCAATATTTGGACTGATACCGAGATTACAGAGGTTGACCATGGAATAAGATTATACTTACATATTGATTTAACACATGATATATGATCTTGCACCACAACGTTTTCGTGGTTCTCTTCGGCAAAATGCCCAGAAAGTTTCTTCCAGAAATCTGCGTCCACCGTTACCTCACGCAGGCAAGACAAAGCTTCTGCGCTTGATGACTCCCATTCGAAGGAGCTTTTCGATTTATGGGGTGGTTTGTACACTGTCAGTGTCCCACTCCAGGCGAGCCAGCCTTCATGTAGTGTATCGCAATATATACTGGTGGGAGTGAGCGCTTCCTCCCTCGAGTTACTTGAGAATTCGGACCCACCTGCTGAGATCAAGAGTCTCCGAGGATTTAACAGGGACGCGCGAGCTGAAATTGGTGAGTATTTCAGCAGTTGCTGAATGTGACACTTCGATGGGGATGTTGCATCGTAGTGGGTTAGTTGGGGAGGTTAGAACCAAAGCCTCTGGATGTTGACAGTATGACCGAAGCTTGATGTACCTAAGTGCTTTCATGACACCTCTTTGCGCATACTAGAATGTGGAACAAGTCAGTTCGGGGCTAAATAAATATCAGTCGTGTTCTCACGTAGCGCTAATCACGAAGATTTTAAGATCATTGCAGCTTAGTAGACCACAGGAACGCACCATGGTAGGATCGCTATCACAGGCTTTCTCCAAGAAAAGACGAAGATGACTAGGCGAAGTTGGAACATCCCGACGTAATAAAGCGCGGAGAATCCTGACTGCGACTATGGCGTAGCGCCAGTGTGTTTCGGTGTCGTTGGCAATCTCGAGAACTGCCTGAGTCTGTTCAAGTGGTGAGATGTGCTAAGAAATAACACTAATATTGCCCACTGTTCGACCATGTTCGTCATTCATCAAACGCACGCGCTGGATGCGCTTCTCCCGGGCCCGGAGAGTGATAGCATCTTCTGACTTGTTAAACGACAAACACGTCTTCAGAGCAAGTAAGGCTTCATCAAGAGCTGGAGTTTTAACGTCGTATATGAGATAGCAAGGCTCCGAAAAGTGGTTCAGACCTCAACGTAGCTTCTTGAGTAAAAAGAACAGAAGAAATAAAGCGTTCTCACAATTATCAGTTACTGTGGAGACGCAATTTTGGATGGATGGCTGAAAGAAGTTGTCACCCAATTCGAACAAAAGCGGGAAGGAAAATACCTTCTCATTATGATGACACCCCAGGAGCTGCAGAAGGATCTCTGACGCTAACGTTGGTTCTGAAGAAGAGGGTTGAGATATTTCAAAAACAAAAAACAAAATAAGGGCAACCATATTACTCACCCGATATCGCAAATCGCCCTGAGGCATGGTTTTATGAAATCTGCCATTCTCAAGAGGTAAGACTCACCAAACGACGATATATTCAATGTCCACAGCGCTCCTTTCATACGATCGTCATCAGTGCCAGGTTGTAGGGCTTTGTATAGCACTGGAAGAGCTCGAAGACGAAGACCATCATACACCTGCATATATGATAATTATACACCAGTGTTCCCCCTCTCATGATATGGAGACACATACGGAAGTTAGAGATTCAAGAAGAGACTGGCTCGATCTACAACAACAAATATTTGTATTGTTGTTAAAAGATGGATTGGAGTTCACTTACTGTCGTACTGTGAGCATATAGAATATAGATCAGTCAGGAGAATCCATGAAAACAAGGAATGCTAATTACCTGACGGATAATGCCACATAGACCACTCAACGACATCGTCCACCAAGGAGTTCTCAAGCGGACCCCTAGCTCGCTCGATGGAGTTCCAGTATAGTCGAGAGGCATGATAGAATCTAGCGTTGGTAGGATCAGGCAAGCGAATAGCAGTAGAAATGAATAGTAGTTTACCGAGCTCTTCGAACAAACACTGCCCGTGGCCAAACCTTTTGTCCTGAATATTGACGGGCTACATTGATCTCCGAGTTGTATTGTTCGCAGTTTACATAGTAGCTGTGCAGAATGTTCAGCAACATCTACACAAGTAAGATCACATTACGAACCTGTCCTTGCTGTCACCATACTCAAGCATATAGGTACGGATTGAGCTGATCTTTGGAAGCGTGAAAACTAGTTCATGAAACATCAGGAAAGTAACGTACAAGCATCTGTACTGCGTCAACTGTGTTCTCCTCGCCCTGTTTTTGCAGTGACAGGGATGCTGCATGCAAGAACTCTCCAAATCGACGCCGAAGTCCAGCAATGTACTTGTACCGCGCATCCTGTGGGTCCGTGAGGCAAAATCCGGAAGCCAGAGGCTCGACCGATGCAATCATTTCAGGAATTTCATTACTGCAGCCAGGTTAGACAAAATACCTCATGCCACATCTGCTAGCATTACGTACATGTTGTCACTTGTGGCGAGCATGGATTGCGCGATATCTGGTGATATAATCTCCTTGAAAATTGTCGGA
>PVXU01004358.1:9603-20609 GCA_002994865.1 Rhizopogon parksii | reverse complement strand
CCTTTACTAAGGAGAGATGCGGAACCGCCTCCAAGGGCTCTGAAGGCGGCAAGATCTCGGGTATCCCTGTCCCGAGTGGTTGTAGGACGTACGGGTGATGGCGACGTGTGTAGGTAAAGCATGATATTGGCCGCCTCCTCGTCATCTGCGCGAGGCGTCAAATATGTATTGTCGCCTGAGTTGCGCGGGGGAGTAGCTGCCCGAGGCATGGAAAATGATGACTCGGCTGATGGCAGCGAAGTCGCTGCTGACATTGTGCGAGCAGAACTCTGTGTATATTGCGACATCGAATGAAACGAACTCGCATCAGATACGGCAGAAAGCGATGATCGCGGCGATGACACGCTAGCTACAGAAGGACGCGATTGGAGAAGCGACGTCAAAGTAGCCACAGCCTGCCGCTCTTTATCCGCTGGGTCTTGCGCGGATTCCTTTTGCTTGCCTTTATCGGCACGTTTGGCTCTAGAGCGAGTCGAATCTACCTTGCGGCTACGCGACTGTGCGCGGGTGCTCTCTGCTATGCTGCGTGCAGCATGCGTACGTTCAGATGCTCGCGGACGAGATCCGGCAGTCGAGCGGGCGGCTGCCTGGACAGGGGGATCTTTGGAGTTGCGCACCGTTCGAGCCTGTTTCAAAGGAGGTTCGAGAAGGGCAGTAAACAGGCTCTGGGTCGCGTTGGGGCTGGAACCTGTGGCAGCCGTGGGATAGTGGGAACGGGAAACAGAGGAGGCAGATACAGCAGGAGGAGCCATGGCTCCACGCCTTGCAACTGCGCCCTGCGTGGCGGGGTTGTTATAATAGTTGTTACCGGTGGCGGCCTTGCGCTTGGTGCCGATCAGGCGCGGTGGAGCAGCAGCCAGGGCACGGGTTTTCGCCTCGAGGTCGGTCAGTTGGACATGAGGAATATTATGAGTAGCTTTGTAGGAGGCATAAGCCAAGCGGGCGCGCAGATTACGCGTAACCTAGGGAAAGGAGACAGGAGTATATTAGCATTCTAGTCGTATATCACGACCCGCGCCCCACAGATGGCATGCTCAGCGGGAGATCCGGAATACAAGCACCATGAAGTAGACAACATTCCGAGTGCCCTTCTAGGTTGCTGGCGCGAAGGACCGCCCGCCAACGCGTCCCACGTAGGGGCTCTGTCTGAAATGAAATGACTCACCATCGAAAGTTCTGTACTCGCCATGACTTTCTGGATAACTTTCAGCCTCTCCTCCTTCTCTATTGGATCTACATCCATCGATGTTGAAGGACTGTATGGTTGGAGGTAGGTGATTGGTGGGGACGCTGAGGTCACCGAAGACGACGGAGTCACCATAAGGAGCGCGTCGCTGGGAGTTTCTAGCAGTTATATACAGAATAAAGCACACTATATTACAGCGAGTGCGTTTGGTCTGTAGTAAAGACCTGAGAGCCGTTACCCAACGACGAAAAGAGGAAGTTCGTCGCTGTGTGGGACGAGTAGGAGCGCGTTAAGGATGGAGCACGCGCGACGACGCGCTAGTCTTATTCATCCGGATTCCCACGGGTTAATTGGCCCGCGCTGTCCGGTTTGTGCCTGTTTTTGCCAATATTTTCACAGAACAATTTTTATTCGCAAAATCTAGAGACTCCCGGCTCATCTAGACTTACT
The DNA here is from genome assembly GCA_002994865.1 of Rhizopogon parksii. Taxonomy (NCBI): domain Eukaryota; kingdom Fungi; phylum Basidiomycota; class Agaricomycetes; order Boletales; family Rhizopogonaceae; genus Rhizopogon; species Rhizopogon parksii. The sequence continues at coordinate 18,973 of PVXU01004358.1, read as the reverse complement.
TTGAAGTGTCGACAAAAAACAAGATATGGTTGAAGTAGATCATGCTTTGATCGGTGGGATCGGTGGTCTCCATGACCTGGGATTGAACAGTTGATTGAGGTCACATGTCTACAGCAAGATAGTCGGAGTTCACGCGGCGAGTCTAGAAGACGTGTCGCAGGAATAGCTGTAGGGCCTAGCTGGCAGTTATATACGGCAATGATTAATGCCTGTTATGCCTTACGAGTTTGTAAGGAATGATAAGACGAAGACTCGTATGAACACCCATATAAATGACTCATGACTCATATCTGCCATCCGGCAGGCACTACGGTCGTTCTTACATTGGATGATACTCGTTCGCTGCTTGTGGGGGCTGTAACCTCGGGATCATTGCCGACAGCGCCACTCAGTTCATTCCAATACCATTGTGGAAGTAATCCCACCCTATCTTCCCCTCCCTCAACGTCCTTGACATCTGCGTCGTCCAGCAGAACAGCAGAGACCCCTATCTTTGGGGTGAATTTGATGCGCCAAACATTATCTTTTGAGCCACCTGTGATCGTGTTCTTGATGAAGGATAGAAATTGATCTCCCCATGCTAAGCAAACGTTGGGATCCCAGGCGCCAGGCTTTCCCCGGACCAGGCGAGGTATCTGTACAGTCTGGAAGCCTTGCGTAGTCGTCAAATAACCAGATGGCTTCCTGAATCCAACAAAGATCTCCTGTGATACAGTACTTAAGAAAGCTCTGATCCAACGTTACGGTCCACGTACCGGAACACCCAACAGAAATGATTGAAAATAGAATTTCAAAAGCTTCCTGTCACGTCGCGTCAGGAAGTGCAGTTATTCGAAGCACAGATGCTACTCACTTCTCAAACTTGGATTCGTCATGCGGGCCACGAATTGACAGTGACGTTTTAAGTTCCACGAAGTTGTCAGTATTTCCTGCGTATTTGCCTGCACCAAAGAATGTCTCACTATCTGTTTACGCGATTTGAGCTACGCACCTCGAACACAGTCTACTTCTCCACCAATGATGATCCGTGTATCACCCAACTTAGTTTTGACAACGCTACACCACTGCACGTTGGTATCAACGTCACCGCCCCAACCAATGGCACCGGAGGAACTTCGTTCATGTCCAGCAGAAGTCGAAGAGGTACAATATGATTCAAATGAATATCCATAGTAAGACTGAAGTTGTTGCCGAGGTTCCAAATCGTTCCTTTCCTCAATGTGAGCGAGACACATGTGTAAAACTAGAAAGACCTTCACTTTTCCTTTAGTTTTTCTTCTGATAGATGTTCCTCAAAGTACATAGTACCGTCGACACACATCACGTTGAGCTCCCAAGGATCTCGTTCTTCGTAAGGTGCCGTCAATATCCTCCCTCACCAAAAACATTCTCCAGGTAAACAAAAATCATGTAGTGAAGGAAATGATATCTCACTTTGTCATGACACCTCTCCAGCTTATCACTCCAATATCTGGGTTTTGCCCCTGTATACTTTTCTTGAACCGTGACCACGCACTCAATAAACTATCGATGCGTCCACGTTCTTCCGGGCGCCGGATCCAGTTCGCGTAACCATGATTGAGATCCGCGCCACGCGGGGGATCAATGAAGTAGCGCAATGCAGAGTCATCAAATCGTAGAATGTGAGAAGGAGAGTACGAAAATGTAAGAAGCTGACTAGGACGCTGAAACGCAGGAGTATGTGAGGGAGTATGTGAAAGGCTTGGAAAAGCAAGGTCACAATCGCTTGATAGTTTGACTCTAGCCACCTTTCCCTCAGCGGAGGGGTCATCATCTGCAGGCCGCTTGAGACTCATGAGAATTGTCAACTGGTGGTCAGTACAAAGGAGAGAACCTTTTTGCCAAATAACAACGCGTAACACGTGATTCAAAGACATGCATATGCAGTGTGGTGTACACTTTAAAGTTTCGACTAAGTAATAGACTATGGCTGATTCGGAGCGGGCTGGCGCAATGCGCAACCAATACTTACATTCAAATATGCGCAAGGCTTATTCGTTTGGCTCATTTCCGCCTTGCTCCCTACCTCGAGCCTTGAGGCGTGCACGGTGCTGAACAGCCATCCTTCAAATCTTGGTTCCTTCAAAGTCACAGTTCATGCGCACATGTACCTGCTGCGAGGTTCGATCTGTACTAGTATTCATTTCCTCCCATGAATGATTCAACGAATGGACTCCGCTGAACGGAACAGTGCCAACGAGTTGGTTGCTGGCAGCACAACAACTTCCCGAACGTCGGGGCTTCCCAAAGCCCTAGTCATACACTTCCACTTCTCATCAGGAGCTAGTAAGGTATGTACTATGAGTACCATAACACCAAGAAAATCTCAACCGAGTCCTTTCCCGCCAGCGTTATCCAGGCCCGAAGTCAAACGCTAACGTAAATAAAAGTTACCGGGGTGTGCGGGTTTCACGAAATCAGTCTAACGCATTACCCTGCACGTTACTCAATCAGCAATCCGTGGCATTCAACGTTTATCCGAGGCTCGCCAAGCACTTAAAGAAACGGACTGCAAATTTGCTTTCGCATAATCAGTGCAACAGCGATGAACAACCTATTTAAATTTTATCAGCTGGTTCAGCATGGTCCATACGTTGGCATCGATCATTTCCCCAACTACGATTTCACGGACGGCCACATAACGGCGCGTCGACGCAACACATCAGTCACCAAAGCACTGCTCCGCGTTTACTGTTACAAACACGAAGTGGGTGCGTGTCCGGGTGAATGTGCCGTAGTCCTTTGACACGAGCCCTCACTCTCATAAGTCCTCGCTTTACTTCTCCTCACCCCCAACGTTCTCTCCAGTACCAGCACCAGCACCAGCACCAGCGACTCACATGATTTTCTGTCAGTACTCATGATTCCCTTCATTATTCCAGTAACTAACGGCCGGACTGGTATAGTTTCGAAAAAGCCTAAACCATCTGCGCTTCCTCCTGGATGGCCATCTCCATTCCACAACAAGTGCAGCCAACGAGAATGCCAGCACGCTAACAACCCACAAACCGTCAAAGGTGTTTACCAATGCCGCGGCGTCCCAGGAGGATTCTACTGCGACGGAACATACAAGATTTCATCGACACGGGGGCGTGAGACAGAACACTATCTTCAAGAGATGGCTATGGCCCGTAGATCGGCTGAGGAGGAACAGAGAAAGCGCAAGATTTCAGAGATGAGGCGGCCCGAGCTGGGTTTGCGCCGGGCAGGGACTGATAGGAGGATACCGGACGAGCGAGAGCGACTTGGGAGAAGGCAAGCTCCTCGCGGCACAGAAAACCAAAGACCACAGGCGCATGCGCCATATTCAGGTAGTCGCCCCTCGCAATCTGAGATAGAGTCGGAATACAGGACCGACCAAATTCTAATGAATCTCTATCCTGAACAACAGATCAGACCAAGATGGTGAGTGATGCGCTAGTCATTAGAGCTCATACTCATCAACTCGTAGGATATGATGAACACTTGACGAGTCTTCCACATGATCTTTTCTTTAGCGCCACTTCAGAATCAGACTCTGACATGCTAACATGATATTCCTCAACACGAACTTAGTTACCTATAGACCTGTGTCCTTCCAGGATACTACACGTATTCTATTCTACACTTGCATTATATCGCTTGTATTTTATAACAACTAAATTCCATTTGCAGATGCACCGTGCTGGACTGGTGTTACTACCTTCTGTGATCTAGGTGTGATTGAGAATTTTGGAAAAGTTTCAGACGTGGTAAGATGGCAACGCTGGATCAACTTATATGACCTACATACTACATCCAAATGCGTCCACAGCCTTCTTCCAGAGAGCGAACACCATAGCTATCCACATCGCTGCCTCAGCCATGCAAATCCTGAGCGCCGTGGTTAATTCTCCCGTCAGCACCCGACTTGACATACCGAATCTGAACTGTTGCTGTCCAAGGTCGTCCGAAAAGTTTACCCTCCTTTCTTCCTTTGGTTCTCTCTAGGCTAACCTAATGTCGACAGTACATGTCTGTATATGATGTTCGAGTCCGGTGCACAAAATTGTCCATTGGCTTGTGCGTCCGCTGGGGATCACACGAGGCAGTGAAAGCTGGCCTGGCAGCTCATGGGGATGGGGTGCGAGCCCTCCCTCCTTGATAAAATGCTCAGGCAGAATTTCATCGTGTACCATTGCCCTGTCTGAGTTCGACCAGATCATCGACGGAGGAACATAGGTTCGACTTAGCAGACGTTTGCAAACACAATCATTCTGATAGTAGAGTCATATGCTAAATTGCATCTGATGCATGAACACCAGAGTCACCTTTAGGTGTATAAAATATATGTTACAACAGACAGTTGTCATGTGAGGTACCCCTGAATCGCATGTTAAAACCGTGCATAATGACAGGTGAAAGGATACTTTCCCTCAGTGGCGTGACCTATTACTATCGCAAGGTCCACGATATGTGGCCTCAAGGTAGACTATGGACTCCTGGTCGCCAAAGTCCGGCATTCTGATACCCCCAGTGACTTGATCGTTCTCTGCTTGACCTTGCTTCTGAAAAACGGTTCATTCGTGTCACAGTGGTAGTAATCGCCATTAACATACATGCTTTAGAGCACGAGGAATCAAAACACACCTGCGTAAATCGTGTCCGTGACTGGTTTAATTATTGAGCCTTCACCCTCATCATCTCAGACACCATTAAACGCGGTGCTGTGACATCGGCCTTGAGTGAAGACAAACATTAATATTGCCGATGATCAGGAGAGAAAAGGCACATAACATTCACCATGGTTTTCTGCACATACCATATGGCCAATCGCGCAACTCACGCGTAAGTCCCGCTCGTTGTGGAGCATACCTTGCAATTTTCAAATCCCCTGATAACTGCCGGCTAGGCTCGCTCTTTGAAAGGAGTCCGATCAACTTCCACCTGATATACTTGGCATCAGGACGGGAACACTATATTGTACGCGGTGAAAGAGCTCACATAAAATACGATACGGGATAAATCCCAAATCGAAGCTCCAGTCCATCCTGTTTGTACTAACGACGCTCGCAACTTGACCTCAGGACTTTGGGGCGGATGGAATCGCTTTCAAGAAGCTCGTCCGTAATCTGTTCCGAGTTAATGATATTTTGGCCGAATATCGCAAAGTAGAGAAAGGTCGCCTTTGAGTCGACATTCATCGAAGAGGCTTGACGATTTGCGAACCACATTTTTGTCAACCATTGGGCCCCTACTAGGTCTTCAAATGCTGATCCGCCTGGATAGTGTACGATGTAGGAGAGTACCTGCTGCCTTATCTCTCTGTACCGCTCGATCAAGACGGAGAACGCGAAAAGGGCGAACACGGCATGACAGTATATGAGTGTAGTTCACTGAAGTATGAGTCGAGTTGCTGTCAAAGGATCGTCAGATGTCAAAATGGACTGAATTCCAAATCCATGCTCAGAAATATTCCAGTATGGACCCGCTTCAAACGGGTTAAATCGTCATAAGAAGAAAGCAATAACGATACTGTACAAATAAAACATGAGATGGGATGAGATACTATCATGATACGCGAGCAAACAAAGCAAACGATCAAATACTATGATAACAACTGTTCTGCGCACAACACTCTGAGTCCAATTATCCATGAACCCTTTTGTTAGATGATTCGCCTTCATCAATCGACCTCCTGCGCTTGTTCCTTCCCGCGAATGAGGGTGGCACGATGAAGTACTTTTCAATCGCAGGCTTTCGGGACCCCGATGATGCCTGAACCGAGAATCCTCCCATCGTGGGACTTGGTGGATTAGAATGCACGAGAGTTTCGATAGTCATTGTGGATCCTCCAGACGCGGCTGCATCTTTAGACTGCTTCTTTTTGTACTAAGTAGACGATCTCAGGAACTGTCTCTGAGATACATAAAGAAGGACATACGGTTTCCAGCTCGGGTTTACCACGCCACTTTGCGATAGCTTCGCAAAAGCGTAATGCTGACCTTTCAACAGGCTCAGCAGGGTAGTGCCACGCCAGATCCTCCATATGCGTCGACAGATCAGGCGTCAAAGAAGGTATCGTATAGAACTAGTCCAGAATTCAAACATCAGCTATAATATTGACTAATGAGAAGTAAAGGACTAATCTCACCTTTCTGAGGCGCTCATCCATCTCAGCTTCGAATTCAGCTTCAGCGCCCTCTCGTTGAATGGGCATGCCATCTCGTGCAGTTCGCAATGCAGGGAACATGATTCTTGCGGCTTCTTTGAGAGTAGGTAAGTCGTCTGGCTCAAACCATTCGAATGCAGAGTCTGCGTCGTCCGGTAGATCGAATTGACCAAACCCGTCGTCACTGACGCCCAAGCCAACCGATAGAAGGCACTCGACAGCCTCCAGACCCCACCAACCTCCCGTGAGGTAACCTTCCAAGGTAGCCCGGGCAAGCAAGCCTGCGAAGAGCATATACCATTCACGTGAAGGTCGCAAAGGAGGTGCATCGAAGATTTGGGATCTTCGGGAAAAGTTTGAGGACCTAGGTGACGTCGGCGATTGAGCAGACATATCTACATTCGATCTTTCCCGCTGCCAATCACTGTCATATTCATCATCGCCGAGCTCTTGTCCAAGCTCCATCGCAACAAGGGCAGAAAGCCTCAGGAAGCGCGGAATGAGCTCTGAAAGCCGAGTGTTCCCAGCGCCAGCACCCGACTGCTCCCCATCGGCATCCGCCATGAACCATCTCGACTTGCGACGCAACACAGTGCCCTCCACACCTGGCTGAGCCAACCCGGACCCAATGCCGGGGCCATCCTGCCACCCAGCGATACCACCTCCACTACCGTCCATACTCCTACCAAAGTCGCCTGATCCGCCTTCCCAGTCTCCGAAACTCCTGGATCCAGTTGCCGCAGGTGGTGCGCGTGCTCGACCAGACCCACCTGGTGCTTTGATAGAATGTTTAGCTGCGACGCAGATTTCACATCCAGTATAAAGGTGTCGTGGGCAGCGCAAGCCAGGAGGAGAATTGGCAGTGGAGGGATCAGCCCCCTCCATGTACATAGCATGTACACGGCTGTTGGGCATGAACTGCGTCCTTCGATTCTGAAAGAACAAATCGTCCATGATAGATCTACTGCGTTTTAGGACAGGTACTTACATGAGACTGCACGCGAGACTGCATCATGTTGGGTGCTTGCATGGGAGAAGTTGGTGCGCGAAAACCATCCCTTGGTAAGAGGGTTATCTGAGGAAGGGCTGCGGCCGATACCTGCGAAAGCAGGAGGACTGAAGGAGGGAGGCTACCGATAGCTCCCGATGCAGATGATGTGCTACTCCCGGACATTGGTGATGCCTTCCGGATAGCAGGAGAGTTTCCTGGAGTTAAGCCACTTGAGGACGTTTGATCCGAGCCATTAGACACAATAATTGGCGGAGGATGGTGATGATGTCGATATGGAGGAGGAGGGGCTTGACGTGCAAATAAGTCATTGATGACAGTGCCCAGGGCCAACCGTAAACGAACACCGTTAGGTAGAGTGTGCGGGTGAGACATGCGCTGGGGTGAATGGGGTGAATGGAATGATTCTGGCCGCTTTGGAGACGTAGGTGGTGTAGTCGGTTCGTCATCAAGGATAGGATGTACTGGAGGAGGTTGGTCAAGCATTGATGTGACTACCTTCTCGAGACCAACGGCACGGAGTCTTAGACTCCTTGCAAGAGTCAAGTCCTGTTTCTGGCGACGATTATCCTCATCATCGTTATGAGGATGACCGGGACCGCCTTCTCTGGCCTTGAGTATTTCAACATTCTCGCCGTCACTCAAAACCTCATCTTCTTCATCATACGATTCTGGGCGTTCGCGATACCGGTAATTAGGCGAAGAAGGACCTCCTGTTCGGTCTGTCATTCCGAGTTCAGCGCGGGCCTGGGTAAATCGGGTTCTACCATGAACCCATAGCATATGGTCGATTATGAGGGTGCGAGTAGACTTTTCTCTAGGAGGAATGGAGTGGAGATGGTGTGCATGTTTATGAGCCGGAGCCTTGAAGGGATGTGGACCAACATTTGAAGTGGAAGATGAAGGGAAGGGCCTGGCAGAAACTGGTTGTTGGAGCACTGGCACGGTGAATAAAGGGAAATCATGATGGCCTTGGGTTAAAAGAGCGGAAGCGGACGTGCTCCCGTTGTTCATCGACGAATAGGACATCATTGATCGTGCATGAAGGTTGTGACTTTGATCCTATCCTGGCCGACGCTGTCAATCCCACCCTTCGTCAACAATCGGAACCCCTCCGAGGCCCATCGCTACTTCACCTTATATTTAGGAATCCAACAGCGATGCAGCCAAGTTACCTCTTGAAGGTCAAACTTGTTCAAGTTGAATGACTTGTAGGTGCCCTGCCAACGTACTCTGATCTCACAAATATAATGTTCCAAAGATAAAACTGTCGGGTGCGTTTGAAGTCAAACTTATAGCTTCAAATAACACATGGATTCAACCTGATTCAACGCGTATTATGCTTAAAAGTGATACAGTCGCTAACACCAAAGTTCAAACGTTCAAGTTCTTAAGGCGGGGCCTCCTGATCTCATCACCGTCGACGTCCTGGTCTTCGGAACATCTCGCACGCTACTACTTAAGTTGAGTTGAAGGTGACTCTAATTATGATTGGACGGCCAGGCCAGGCCAATCAAGAAATCGGTTCTTCTAATGCAGATCATCTACTCTATCTCACCCGGGCCCACCTCGCTCATTTACTGAACCACACACGTTCAAGTTGCACCATGACGCTATCTCTGAGTAGAATGGGCTCCATTGGTTCTTCTAATACAGATCATCCGCTCTACCTCACTCGGGCCCACCTCGCTCATTTACTGAACCACGCACGTTCAAGTTGTACCATGGCGCTGTCTCAGAATGGGCTCCCGAGTCCCGGGAGCCGTCCCAACGCCCCATTTGACAAATTTCATTACTTCAGGTTCAGCATCTTTCTCGTTAGCAACTTGGCACGCCATATTTTATTTCAAAGAGGGAGAATGTGCGTTCCAGACATCGTTATCTTGTCATGCTCAAATATACAAGGTCAAATGCACACCGATCTCTAGCATCCGAAAAATGGTACTCCCGCGGTTATTCGGAGTCCCTTTCAACCACTAATTAGACTGACATAACAGAGATAGGGAGTGTTGATACACGCGCAGGGTCCTTGATTGGTGGTCTCCAACATTTATTCGATCCCCCGAGGTCAGAGCCCAATCAAGACCTTCAAACGCCTTTACGAGAAGAATACTAGTAGTGCCTGAGGTTCCTTAATAATCCGTAGCCACGGTGCGGGAACCTCTCTCCTGTCTCCACTTTGATTCGATACACGGTACGGCTTAGACTCC
>PVXU01004348.1:0-11227 GCA_002994865.1 Rhizopogon parksii | reverse complement strand
TTTCTCTTTCATTTTGCTTCCGGCGGAGATTGCTGAGAAATAAATTTCACACTACGCGCGGGACACTCATAGGTGAAGCAAAGTACCAACGCCGTGGGGCATTATTGTGAGACTCGGTCCCGTTCTCCCGGCCCGTCTTTACATTAGTGTATGCACTTTCCATTATCGGTTCGGCTATTTCCGCGCACTTTCCTCTTAGCCAGAGCTAGCCGCTTCTCTTGTTCTTGCTTCCTCGGGCAGCCATGCACGCTGCATCCTTCCAGCGTGCTTGACTTGTCACCTGAACCCTATGTTCAGGGTGCACCCTAATTCCAGGATTGCCTGTTGAAAGTGCGCGATATTATGTACCATTTGACGCCTGCTCTATCTTCTGACCCCGATCAAGATCATGACTCTCTTCCGACAAGCCTATCCACTCTTGAACGTTGATTGCTCTATTTGGAATAAATCCAAGGAACATGCCGTTTACTGCAACGTAACAGCGAGCTTAGTGCACGACCGAAAATTTCACAACACACTGATCTGCTAAAGCCCACTTTCACGTCGACAGCTCGAGGATTTCCTGATCACAACTACATGTGAGAAGAAACGACATGTTCCTTGCACTACCTAGGGTCAAAATGCAGCATTATGAGTGGCAGCAACTCAGTGCTGGATCAGTGACTAGATCTCGAACCTGATTGACATTCCCCAACGGTCGACTTCACGAGTATAATCTGCATTCTCGTGCCGTCTGGCGATCCTACTCAGATCACATATTTAAGCAACCGTAGATCTGCATGAATACTTTGGCAAATTTCAAATAGCGAAAGCTTGGCGCAGCATTTCGTGCGGTGCCTCGGAATATTGCTAGTGCGTAACTGCTACTAGGGTTGGCAAGGGACTCGAGAGTCCCGAATCTTTGATCATGGTGCGTAAATCCTCTTTCAGATCGGACAAGTTTCGTGGAAGAATTCACGAAGACTTCGCAGTCGTTCATTAATATCGCTTCTTAACAAAAGAAGATCGATGATCTCCAGAAAAGATATAATGTGCCTGGAAGGTACTTGACAATCATACCAGATGGCCACTCAGCTTACCACAGAGACACCATAGTGGAAATCGTGCTGATATTGGACTGTACACTCGTAACAACCTATGCCAATAACTTACTATTATTGTCTCGATGCCGGCAGTCTCAACTGAATGATGGAAAGTCCGAGGAATGGACATGTGTCTCTGAGGAAGATGCAACCATCGTATTCCCCTCTCAAGTATTTCACGATGTCCCGGTCTCTGGTCGCGTAACTACGTCCTCGCAACGTCGCTTTTGCGCATTCGAAAGCACGCAGCTTAATGCCTACCCCAGTGAAACCGATGATCGCTCCCCAAAGAGAACATTCTCCCTATTAGGCGCTTTTAGCCCAAGTGGAGACAAGGTGATTTCTATCATATCACAACGCGCTCACGCCGTTTCTTATTCTGAGAGTGCCCTTGGCTACATACCGACTGTTCTACGTTGACCTTCATCTCTTCCACTATGGAAGTACGAGTGCAGTCGGCATTTTAAATCCGTACAAAATCGTCGGGCCGCTGCATGGGTGACCACTCATGATGACATATTGTATGACGGACAAGCGGAAAGCGGGAGACTCAAATTCCGGCAGATTCCATGGTACGTGAAAGATCATACCCTACAAGCAGTCTCGGACACCATCGATTGCATAAAATCATCATAATGAGGAAGACCATTGTTATTACTCCACGTAGTCCGTGCATTTTCATTTGCGTGATGGATAGAGTTCATTGGAATAGCTTCTTGCCGCGAGGAAAGGAGCAACACACATGGCCGCGTCAAAAAATCTGGATACGATCTGGGATCAAGAGCTGCGAAATCGAAGCCGATCAACGTAATTGTACTAGTGTCTTCCACGATGATATCATGCAGTGTGTCGAAGGACAGAGAAAGATAGAGAAAAGGAGGGGCACGCAGAATAAGGAAAAGGATTTAAAAAAAATTAAGTATAGAATACCAATTGGGGGAACAGTTGGAGTAACTTCGGGGAGACGTAGTTATATTCGGAGTCTTTCAAGTTGCAAAGAACTGAGTGTTCTGTCGGAAGCAAAGCTGCCAGAAATCACCGGATGGTAGACCAGAACAAGGCTATGAGATGCGCGCACACCTAAGTAATAGATTTGAACTTGCGAGGCTCAGGTTTCACTACGTGGGAGTGAGTAGTTCGAGCTAGACCATCGTCAGGTTCTTTGGAGACGTTTTAATTAACGAGGCCGTAATCACAGTCACAACCGGCACCGTGCTATGTCTGTTTTGCACGATGCTATCCGACTCGAACATATGGTTTCATCTGAGACGATTTTAAACCGTCTGAAGGTAAACCGCGTTTCGGGAGAGTCGAACACACTTATATTTGTGAACTCTTACATGTACCCTAGTAAATGTCCACGGTCTTTGACTCGGTCACCGCGAAGAGAAGGGGATAATACTCAAATGTCCGAACTCGCGCAGAAAGTATGCCATCAGTCATTCAACTTGCATGTGTCAATGTCACCGCCATCATGAAGACGCAAGCAGCGGCTTGAGGCTACAGAACCCTGATATTTGCCGGCTTCGGGAAGAGTCTGTCATTCACCCATGCGATTATTGTTCGTTCTCAAGGAGAGCCAGGCGCGAGAACTGTGGGTTCAACGGCAATAGCTGTCAGCAAGGAAACTTATTGAGAGGGCTTACATGCTACACTACATCGTACTTCTAGAACCGTCTGCTGCTTTACCACGTGCAGGACAAGTCTCAAGCTGTACAGTCGGGACTCGGACCAGGGCCTTCACTCGTCGCTACCGAACCCCTCGCTGATTGATGGCATGATTGGAAGAAGCTTTCGCGATGACGTTGAGTGTGCACGTGAGGTCGTAACCGAACAAAAGTGCCAATTTTACAAGCATAGCTAAATGAAGTTCGGGAATATAAGTATAAAGTCACTCGCAAGTGCTTACAGAATCCAGATAGCCATTGAAGTTGTACGATTCAAATTTCTAATTATTCTTGAACGCCAGAATTCCAGTGCGAATCATGAAGACTCGCGTACAAGATGCCAGTGAGTAAAATCTTTTGTTCTCGAAGAACATTCATTACGAGCGAGCAATTCTTTGTAGACTTTCCGAAGACTGCGGACGGTCGAGTGTACCACTTGGGTATACGAGCAGGAGAAGTAGCTAATAGAATCGTAAGTCAGAAGTATTCCTCGCTTCTTTGAAGTTCTTTCAGGAAACAGCAGCTCATAATCACCGTGTGAGATCACCGTTGGATCTGTTTCGCGAGCAGAGGGTATTGCAAAGATGCTGGACGCCTCCCCAAAGTTATTTTCCCTTTACTCGGAACGTGGTTTCCTTACCATCACAGGATGCTACAAGACCATACCAGTATCTATCGTATGTATAGGTATGGGCGCACCCAATGCAGACTTTTTCGTTCGAGAAGTCAGAGAATGTGTGAGAGGGGACATGCTTATCATAAGGTCAGATGGCCTTATCATGCATTACATTATCTGACTAACGTGCTGCATTTGAAGGCTTGGTTCGTGCGGTTGCTTGACTGACCTGCCTGTGGGGTCGCTCGTCCTTCCAACATCGAGCATCGCTTGCACACGCAATGTGGACTTCAATTTCGCTTCCGGCGATCCCTGGGAGGTTCCTTACAGGTTGAGCAAGCCCGTCAGTGCTTATCATCGCAGCTTTCGCTCTTTTCACTCACGGAGATCAGGTTTCAGCAGATCCAGACCTCCATAAAGCCGTGAGTTCAGGTCCGCACTACGTTTGTAGGGTTGCGGCTCATTCCCGAGGCAGTTGCAAGATGCCCTCGAACTGACGCGGCCGCCTTCACTCGAAAACCTTGTAGTTTCGAAGGCTGTTAATGCGTCCACTGACAGGTAAGCTTTTGGTTTACGTTTCCGCATGGCATTCTACTGATATGAAAAAGCTTCTATTCATCTCAGGGCAGACAGACGTCCTTCCAAGATCACAACGCTTCTTTGATTGATCACCTCAAAGCTGCCGTACCTGGTCTAACCACGCTCGAGGTTGGTCTTTCTTTGCCAAGGTGAAACGACTGCTATAGAGATGCATTTTCCTTCAGATGGAGACTTTCTCGATATTCCACCTTGCAGCCAGTTGGCGTGGAGTTATGCAGTCAAGTTCGGCTGTCAATCCACCGCTGGCTACGAGTCCGGTCGTGCCAGCATTATCGGGAAAATCTAGCGGGACATTAGAACAGATGGAAGGGCTCAACGCCAGTCTCGATATCTCTCCACGACCGGTGATTAAGGCTGCGGCGGCCCAAATGGTATTTGCATCGCGGAGCTCTCAGGCCTTCATCAGTCCAGAGAAGGTGAACGAGCTCGAAAAATGGAGTGGCAAAGGCGTGCTGGAAGCACTTTGCAGATTTAATATATCCCCCGAAGTGCGTCTATCTACGTTCGCATGGCCTTACAAAGTTCACATCCGAGTTCTTCGATAGAGACTGCACCCTCTTTCAGGAAGTGTATGGGAGGCATCGGAACCTTCCAGCGGGTTGAGGGCCTCTCTGTAAGAATAATCCAGACCCGATCAGTCCTTGGCACAACAGGGTCTTGAACATTCTGAACCATGTTAAAGATGTGTTGATTTTACATAGATGATTCACTATTACCTGCTACTTACGCTGGCGCCCAAAGTGATGTAATAAAACAGGCTGAACATGCAAGGCACACGGTCTTTGTCAACAACCCGCATATCCGCTCCAGGCCTACATCGATTGTCCCCCAAATACTACCTTGTCGACTTAAAAATAGACAGACTTGCGGCAACCATGATGATTAGTAGCCTCAAGATTGACATGCGGTAGTACTTTAAAGGATATATTGCTGCAACGGCTATTATCTCAGGTTTGAGGCCGCAATGATCGCGGACTGATGCCCCGGTGGGTAAGTTCATCGCTCCAACGATCAAATATAAGAGACTCACGGGTCGCACCAGCGTTACCGTGCCTCGCGGAGCCGCGATCATCGGTACACAACGACCGTGCCCAACTCCTCCAATGATAATGCTTCGTCCTCAGTGATCTGAGGACAATCGTCCACATGAACGCAGGCAATGCGAACAGGGCGCAAAGCCTCTTCGATTGGGATCAGCGTCGATGACACCCCGTTAAGACTCTGCATATGGGGCTTCCCAGGAGAAGAGCCTCCCTGAGCAGCTGCCAGTCGCGACTTCTTCAGGGGTCGTATCTTGCGGCCCAGCACAGTTGAGACGGCATCAGCGCTGGAGACGTCCTTTTGAGCCTCGATCAGCGTGGCCCCTGTTGGCTGTGCACGCGCGAATACAACTGCAAAAAGACTCCTGAACTCGAAGTCCTGGCAACCCCATAGCGCTATCTCCCGTAGCTTCGGACAGACTCTAACTCCGCATCCGCGCACATTTTTGTGTTCTGCATCCATTGCGCGGCCATATGACTCGGCAAGTGCTTGAAGCATGTTGTCCATGCCCGTGCACGAGATAAGTGTCAATGATACCAGATTCGGCATATAACCTAGCATGAGCTTCCCGTGCCCGGCAAAGACATCGAGATGTGATAGTGTGAAGTGCGTAAGGTAGGGGAGACGTGGATCGCGGAATATGTAATCAAGGCGCGGGAGAGGGTGCTTGTGGTCGCAATTCGGCGGGCATTTGCCTGCGTGAGCAAACTCGAGTTGCTCGAGCACGGGGAAGAGGAATTGGCGCAGCGAGGAGATGAGGGAGTCGCCGTCCTGGCAGCTCACGTATAGTTCTTTAAGCGCGGTCATGGATAGGACGCCACTGAGGGGCTCGGCCTGGATGTACGAGTCGGGTTCGTCCCAATGGTTACCGCGAAGCATGCTGACGTCACCTCGCTTAGTTGGGGAGTCAGCTACTAGGATGTCCCATCGCTCCAGCGCGGGAAAGCCGAAGAAAGACATGAAGGAGTACACGTCGCGGGGATATGCGAGCTTCCATGTGAGGCTTCTGAGCTTGGGGAGTTCGATGGGAGACACGCTGGCGTATCGACTGTCGGTCTCTCCTTCACTTGGCTCCACGAGAACAACATCACGAAGCGGTGTGGTTTCTGTAAGGACTAGGTCTTGGATCTCGGAGGTAAAACTCAAGAAACGGTGTACGTGGGACATTCGGAGAATGTACTGAGAAACACGCTGGGACCTTGGTGAAGGGTAGGACAGCTCAAGAGTTCGCACAGACCGTAATAAATATGACGGAATTAGAAGTAGTGGTAGTTGTTGGAGACGGAGGTGAGTAAGGACACTTGGTCTATCAGGGAGGTTTTGTCTGCCCAGTTCGTCCTGTTCCAGGAGTGGTGAGTGCGTAAAAGATGGACCGAGAGTGGCGAAGGACAGATCCAAGGAGCGCAATGACTTTAGTTTGAGAAGGTTATCTACGAGAGCTGTGACCATAAGTCGCATACTGGCTGGGAATGTGCACTCAAAGGTGATTGAGCGCACACGAAATAGCTGAGGGTTCAAGGCGTCGAGCAACCCTTGAGACGCCAGCTTCTCATCTGTGGCAGCGTCAACGTCATCAACACGGTATGGAGGGGGAGAGAAAGTGAGGTCGAGCAAACTAGAACCTGAGCGATTCATGAATGCGCATACCGGAGAGGCAGACCATTTTCTGCATCTGTAAGAAACGCGCGACCACAATATAGAAGTGGCAAATGCGAGTTTACGCCATTTCTGGCATACCTGGGATATGATGACGGGGGATGGACTGTACGCGAGATCTGCTAAAGTGTACGAGTTGTCCTCCGCCAGAGAGACAAAGATTTGGATGAGCAATTCCGAGGGCAACCAATTGATTGGATTTTTCTGCCTCTCTAGCTCCGTTATCTGAGACGCAAGTGCCACACTCTCCGCCTTGACTGAGTCTCTAAGACGCGCCATGTCCTCCAAAATACGGACGAAGTCATCCTCACGACGGTTCAGAACGGCGATTTGAGCTTGCAGGACCTCTATCTCGTGATCAATTGCGGCGCTAGTTTTTCTAGGCATGTCGAGACAGAACGGCGAAGAAAGGAGAATGTTTGAATGTTCATTCAGAATGAAGGAGGTCACTGACTTCCACAACTTGTCACTGTGCCACAGAAAGACACTCAAACAAACACTGGCAGGTTTACATGATTATAAAGCTAGAAGAGCGCCGAACCATAGCGCCATGTGCAACGAGCAGTTACTTTTCACTGTTTACTTTATTATTATAAATGTTATCAGCTTGTGCCAACGCATGGGACCCATTACAATATTAATCATGATGATTCATGATGAATTCGAAGCCTACGCCTGGGTCAGATGCGAATTCGTGGTGGATACGACCACCGAAAGACGGACTCCCTTTCAGTGGAAAGTCTGCTGACTATCGGATGGTGAACAGCCGACGTGTCATGATTGCCATGTCCGAGCGCCTCATTTCCGCTCATGTGACTCATGCACGGTCATGATGTATATAACCTACAACTTAGACCAAGCAGCTGGGCAACTGTTTCACGGTACTCTAGCTAGCTTGTCCAAGTGAAAACACAAGCATGTATCACAGGTACGGTAGCCACATCGGTCACCTCTGGACCATGGCCTGTTCACGGTACTCTAGCTAGCTTGTCCAAGTGAAAACACAAGTATATATCCTGCTGTCGCTTCAAATGACGCTTTGTTTATATCCATAGTAGGTCAGCTGCTTACGACAGCCTCATGCACAACGACTGGCAAATGGATGCATGACCTCTATACGTCACTGACCTACATACCCAAGTATTTCCTTCTCTCAGGCGGCTTATTTTTGCCTTCCACTGCAATGGTTACGCGTAAGAAAACAGATATTCGGCCCAGTATAAATACAAATCGGTACCAGGCCCTCTTTACCTCCGGATACGGGTTTTCCTCCCTCAGCCTGATCATCATGTTCTTTCTGCTCTTGGGCACTCTGTATGCCCTAGCGCCTGCTGTCCTGGGAGGACTTTCACCTAACATTTGGCGCGCCCCCCTAGGAAACAAGCTCACCTCTAATGTCACATATTCAATGAACGTTACAGATTGCCCAGGTTAGGCCCCAGCAAAATGTTTTGAGTTGGCACTGACTTAGATGGTCTCGAGTCTAGGGTACACTTTAGGATCTCTCCAAGAGTCTGTCATTGGCCTCACTGCTCAACTCTCACTCGCTGGCACAGCGTGCAATGCATTTGGACTAGACATATCAGACCTCACCATAGAAGTCACTTACCAGTCACAGTCCACGTATATTGCTTCTCGAGTCTTGTGTATGCAATACTAATTGCTGGTCTCAGGTTGCACGTCAAGATCTATGACACCGCCAACCAGCAGTTCACAATACCTGAGTCGGTAATCGAGCGACCTGCCGCACCAACCACCTCCTACACAGACAGCTCTGATCTTGTGTTCAACTATGATGCAACACCTTTCGCATTTTGGATCACCAGACGCTCCGACCCGGACGCAATGCCATTGTTTGACACGAGAGCGTCATCGCTTCCGCCCACTCCCATTCCACCTTTCAATGCATCTGACCCAAGCACGGCATTTGATGGTTTCCCTCTCGTGTTTGAAGATCAATACCTCCAGGTCTGCTTCCGTCATCCCTGCTGTGAATCATGGCTTATGGTCACCAGGTTGCTTCCGCTCTGCCGTATGGTACCAACATTTACGGGTTGGGTGAGGTAATTGCCAGCAGTGGATTTAGACGCGACATCGGAACAGATGGTGGCGTCGGCACCATTCAGACGCATTGGAGTCGTGACGTCGCGGATCCAATTGATCAGAACATGTAAGTCACATGACTAGAAATCATTGTCACGTGATGGAATACGGGTCTTCGTCTTTAGGTACGGCTCCCATCCAATCTACCTCGAACATAGATACAATGCGACGACTGGAAAGGCCTCTTCCTCTGGTGTTCTTCTGCTCGGGTATGGAACTGACCAGGTGTCTCTAATTTCCCCGCTGATCGTATTCCAGTGCCGCGGGTTCAGATATTTTCCTGCAAACACCCAAAAACTCCAAGGTATCATTGATCGAGTACCGATTGATCGGGGGTATCCTGGACTTTTACTTCTTCTCCGGTCCGACGGATGCAGAAGTCATTGCACAGTATGGCTCAATCATCGGGTACCCTATGTGGCAGCCAGCGTGGGGTTTTGGCTTCCACCTTTGCAGGTGATATTCTCTGTGATGTGATTGACATGGGAGAGACTCATTTAATGCACTCACAGATGGGGGTACCATAATGTCAGTGAAGACATAGAAAATGTCGCTCAGATGCGCGCGGCGGGTGTCCCCCTTGAAGGTCAGGCAAAACTTGCAATATGCGAGATTCATTGTTCATAACTATCACTTGGCACTTCAGTTCAATGGAACGATATTGACTTGTATCACGCTTACCGTGACTTCACTACTGACCCAGTGACTTTCCCTGGAGATGAACTTCGTGTGTTCATTCAAGGGTTGGTGAGTATTTCTCCCGATAGCATGCAATTAGTCCTGACCCTGAGTGCAAGGCCGCGGATCATCAACACTGTGAGTGTATTTCCTTTCGCTAGCAACTTTGATAGAATTGGCATTCAGATATCCCCATTGTCGATGCCGGTATCGCTGTCACAGTAAATTCAACTGATATCGTGAGTCCCTTTACCTCCTTTGGCTAGATACTTCCTGACGTATATTAGTATGATCCTTTCACACGCGGTGTTGAACAGTGAGTCCTTGCGTCCTGGCGACAGACTTGGGCAATGAATGCATTGCAGGGATGTGTGGATCAAGAACCCCGATGGGTCCCTGTACATTGGCCAAGTCTGGCCTGGGTATACAGTCAGTCATCCTTGACTCACGTGTGGAATGTTTGTTTTACATGCGCTTGTTAGGTCTACCCGGACTGGTTCAGCGAAAATATACTCTCTGTATGGACTGAAGGTCTCCAAAACTGGTCAGATATGGGTGTCGAGTTCTCCGGCATCTGGCTGGACATGAACGAACCAAGTTCGTTTTGTAGCGACTCCTGGTAAGGAAAGCTTGTGTTCGCGTTCCGTTCGAAGCTGATTTGTGGGCAGCGGTACTGGTGCGAACTACTCTGCCCTGGCTCCCCTGAGTGTTGTTGGCACAGTCGTTCCTGGATACCCTGAATGGTATGGCGTTTGGGAGGTTTCAGCTGAACTTGAAAAGGTACTAACGTGCAATGTTTGATGAAGTTACAATGACACAATCTGGGGACCTAGCGGGAATATGACTATCAATGGGACCTCTACGGATTCATGTGCACCAGGCTCGACCACTATGACCGTGATAGAAAAACGGGGTGTTGGCGCAGGTGGTGAGCAAGGCGTCAACCTTAACAGCCCGCCATATGCCATCCATAATGGTAAGTTTCTTCCCGTATATACAACTGCGATGTGACTCAGAAATACAGCCATTGGATCCCTTAACCGTAACACCCTGGCGACCAACGCGACGCACTATGGTGGGTATGCGGAGCTCGACGTGCACAACATGTTTGGACTCTTGGAGGAAAAGACGACAAACCTTGCTGTCCAATCGGTCCTGCCCGGAAAGCGTCCGTTCTTGATTAGCAGATCTACCTTCCCCTCTGCTGGAAAATGGACTGGTCATTGGGTACTTCGAACTCACTCGCTGAAACAGGGCAGGATATTAACGTCTCTTGTAGCTTGGTGACAATTACAGCAAGTGGCAGTACATGTACCTCAACATCCAAGGCGTGCTACAGTTCCAGATCTACCAAATTCCGATGGTCGGCGCTGACACGTGTGGATTCAGTACGTATCCTGCGCGATGCAAATCGATGTCTGTTGACGAGCCACGCAGATGGTAACACTGACGAGGAGTTGTGCAACCGTTGGATGCAGCTCTCTGCGTTCATGCCTTTTTACAGGAATCATAACACGTATGGTGCTCTCCCTCAAGAGCCTTACCGCTGGACAAGCGTAGCAAATGCATCCCGTATCGCTATCACTGCTAGATACACCCTCCTGCCGTACTGGGTGAGTATGTACATTATGTTGCGTGAGCAAGTCGATGACATTATTGGCACGAAAGTACACATTATTCGCCAACGCATCTATGGCTGGTCTTCCGCCTGTCAGGGCATTGTTCTACGAGTTCCCTGACGAGCCTGAGCTCTTCACCGTGGACAGGCAATGGCTTGTTGGAAG
>PVXU01004296.1:0-23193 GCA_002994865.1 Rhizopogon parksii | reverse complement strand
ACTAGTATCTTTAAAGACTGAAATGAACTAATTACAGATATCATGACGGTGGTTTGATACTCTGATGACGTGAAACCATCATTCGGCGAATCATTATGTATACATATTTCAGATGGGATTTGTGCTCAGCTTACTGCGGAATTTGTCGGCGGAACATCACGCAGTAGTGGTTGGCACTGCATTCTATTCCCAGGTCACGCCCATCCCTGATCATCAGTCCGGCTGCACCACGAGTGTCACAGCCGTTGATCCATTTACTCTGAGAGGTCTGGATCTGAGATCTGAGAACCCAACCAATTTGCCTCCGCGGCGTTTCAAGTTGTACACAGCCCACCGAGCCATCAGTACTTATAGAAGGAGGTCTGCCTACGGTAGATAACACAGAGCTCCACTCCAAGGTCTATAGTCTTTACAGATAACTTAAGATTGATCAACACTTGTGATGTCTCAATCCAAAGGTGTCGCTCTCGTTACTGGCTCAGCCCAAGGAATTGGTCGCGCGATAGCAATCAGATTGGCACAAGATGGATTTGATTTAGCGCTCAACGACCTGCCTCAAAAGAAAGCAGTACTAGAAGATTTCGCAGCCGAACTTCAACGTGGCGGAGAATCAGGGGGTCTCTACCATCCAAGGACATGCATTGTGACTGGCGATGTCAGCAAAGAAGACGAGGTGAAGAGCATGATTGACACTGCAGTTGATGTGCTAGGTAGCTTGGACGTTGTGAGTAGCGGTGCGTAATAGATGGTCATTGGACTCACGACATGCTGCCGCAGATGGTCGCAAATGCCGGAATCGGTGCAATGGCAGATATCTTAACCGGTGCGTGAATCTATCTGTGATAACGTAGCTGGACTTATGGCTCGCGTTTATTCAGAAACCGTAGAAGGCTGGGAACATGTAATGCACATCAATGCCACCTCTGCATTCTTGTGCTACAAGTATGCCGCAATACAGATGATGAACCAGGGGCGTGGTGGCCGTATTATTGGTGCCAGCTCCATGGTAGGAAAACGAGGTTAGGCATTCACCCTGATTTGGGTGTGGCGACTGAAACAGCATCTACCATGAAGCCTCGCCTCTTTTACTGTCGTACAGCGCAAGTAAATTTGCTATTAGAGGGTTAACGCAAGCGGCTGGTGAGATTATCTCCTCATGCATAGATATTGCTACTGAAGATTGCACCAAGCGTTGCAGCTCGGGCGTCATGGAATCACCGTTAATTCTTATGCTCCAGGTGCCATAGAAACACCCTTGCGTAAGTGCTGCACGCATTTTACTGTGTTTCTCGATGCAGAACCATAGACAGTCGTTGCCGGGATGGCTGAGAGTGCAAAGGGAAACGAGAAGGTTCAACAGGTGCGACCTGGTCCAGTGCAAGCAACATGACTTGGCTAGCTAAACTGAGATGCAGATTATCGACTCTTCCGCTGTTGGATATATCGGACAGCCAGAAAATATCGCCAGCGCTGTTTCATACCTAGCTTCCAAGGAGGCACATTTTCATCACAGGCAAGCTTCTCATCCAGCAAGTGCCCAATGCGAACTAACCTGTAGTCCGTGTGTATTAGGACAATGCGTACGTCCGATCGAACCACTAATATCTCGAAAAACTGAAATGAACCGGTTACAGATATCTGTTGACGGCGGTTTGGTACTTTCCTGAGGTGAAACTACCGATTGTCAAATAGTTGAATATATACATGTTAGATGGGATGTGTGTTCAAACATGACTTTGCTTTAATCAAGTTCATTCAGTTGTTAACGTTGGAGCTGTCAGCTGGAATGATCTGCTTCACCTTCTATTATTATACATGCGTCACAGTATCCGACCATGATTATGATGATCCCAGCGTTTCCGTACCTCGCCGGTCCTTGCTAGCGCTTACCGGCACCCCTCATCACCGTATTTGCTAGCTTGCTCATATGACTGAGGTTCAGAAGTAATAGAGCGCTCAAGCTGAGCCAATTTAAACAGTCGTGCCCCGCTCATAGTAACGCCCGTGTCTATCTCAAAGGATATCGCATTGATCACTGGAGGGAATTAGCCGCGGTATAGCTTTGCGGCTTGCCCGAGATGGCTTTGACATTACTCTCAACGATATGCCCAACACGAGTACCCAATTACAATCAGTAGCGACATAAATCGAAAGTCTAGGGAGACAAGTGTGCGTCGTTCCTGCTAATGTATCCGCCAACGAACAAGTCAGAGAGATTGTCCATGGTGCCTTTAGCATACTTGGTGGATTGGACATCGTAAGTCTCTCTTATCTTACCAGGCTTATCCTCTGGATGATTGTTTGTCTATGCAGATGGTAGCTAATACTGGAATTGTGGCGTTTAACTCCCTTATATCTTGTGCGATCTCAACCCTTGAAGTTGGCTATGTGTCGTTTCTCATGCGCTCCACTAGTAAATGCAGAGTCCTGGGACCATACACTCTCAGTAAACGCCCGCGGAGCTTTCCTCTGTTATAAGCATGCTGCCACGCATATGATCCAACAGGGGCGTGGCGGTCGAATCATTGATGCAAGCTCTTTGGCAGGCAAAATGGGTACGCCAGTGACTTCAACGAGTATTTTTACCCAACCGACCGTGCAGACTCCCCCGGTATTTGCTCGTATTCGGCGAGCAAATTCGCAATCCGTGGGTTTACTTGCAGGTGATTACTGAGATCTTCTCGTGGCATGTTGACTTGAGCTTGGTAAATATGGTATCACTGTCAATGTATATGCTCCTGGCGCGATACATACTCCTATGAGTAAGGTTGACGACATTTTTGGTTTGGCAGCTCCTAGTTAGCCCATTGGCAGGGCAGCGGTGAACCCGACCCTTGAGGAGACTTTCGCCGATCCCGAGTCGAGGAAGTGGGTTCTGTCGGTGAGTATAGCGCGACTATGCATCCTATCCAGATGGTTTAACGCATCTTCTTCACAAACCCGATTAGTTATTTGAGAATGTCCCCATCAAGGATGTTGGACAACCAGAGGATATAGCTAGCATTGTGAGCTATCTCGCATCGAAGGAAGCACACTTCATTACAGGTGAGTTCATATCTTCACCGCCTTTTATTTCTCAATATAAATTCTCTAGGGCAATGCGTAAGTCAAATTGTTTGTGGCATGCACCTGCTCTGATTTTTCTCCCAGGTTTCCGTCGATGGGGGAATCAGCATGGGCTGAAAAGAACTTGTAAATACATTCCTGCTTGTCGCAAATGGTATGGTTTGAAAGTAAATGTACCAAAGATGCAAGTACTTCACCTGAGAACATTAATGGCGGCCTATGGACTGAAGTCAGGATTCCAAGAAGTGGGTCAACCGTCGTGCGTTTTTTTCGCACTCTCACTCTTATCCCCCTGAGATAACACTGCGGTCACTGTAGGAATAACGTTCGCTGTCAGTGCTGAGTGCTCTCAAGACTCGATAACATAGTTCCTTTCTTCCATGACTCAACCCGAAGGCACTACGATTGTTACAGGAGCCAGCTAGAGAATGGTATCACCGTAAATTGCTATGCTCTAGCACCAATCCTGACACAAATGCGTGTGCAGAGGCGTTTTAACCCATGAGATCGACAGCGAAGGGTCGGGATTTGCGAGCTGGAGGTCGTATATGCGGCGGATGGGGAAGTCTGGGTTGGAGAGGCTGCATGTATGCATAGTACGAATTAGGTAGCAAAGGGTGAATATATGAATGGAACACGTTCAGGCCGACGGATGGGTCGCAGGCACAGGAAGAGAAATATGTCAGCACGTGCACAAGGAGACTCCGGAACGAAACAATGCGGAGAAGGGGACAAATTAGATGCAGTTCTTGCCCTCGCACTGTGCCATATCTGACGTTGCAGGATCCTAAGTCTGGTGCATGAGGGTTAGTGAGGACTCAGCAGTACGACAGAACGAAACACTAGAAGAGGTAGAACTACCTTGATTTTCGATCATTTAAGCTTGCTGCTAGGACGCTCCTTGCAGCGGTGGGTTATGATCGACTTTCCGGCTTTGCGAGGACATCCGTGAGACAGGGCGATAATTGAAAATCATTTGATGAAACAATCATGCATCATGTGACATGGGCCTTTGAAGTGGTAAACCGTAGCTTAGTCAGCGTATTGGTCGTTTGTGTCTCGTCGCCTTCACCACCTTCAAGTTACAAGTATCATTATATCCGACGGTAATCTATTTTGAGGCCTTCAACTTAATGGTTCAAGCGCTCACTAGTGCCATCTCATCACGAGGGTTGAGTCATGATTAATAAAGTTCCGTATTGATGCACGCCTGTGCTGCGCATATAAACAGGCGGATGATATTGTTTCGCTGAATAGTAACGCCCATGTCTGTCTTCAAGGGTATCGCATTGATCACTGGTTCTGCTCAGGGAATTGGTCGCGGCATCGCTTTGCGGCTTGCCCAAGATGGCTTTGACATTGCTCTCAATGATGTGCCCAACAAGGGTACCCAGTTGGAATCGGTAGCGATTGAAATCGAAACTCTCGGAAGACGAGTATGCGTCGTCCCCGCTGACGTGTCTGCCAATGAACAAGTCAAAGAGATGGTCGACGGTGCTGTTACCAAACTTGGTGGATTGGATGTTGTAAGTCTTTCTTCTCATCTCACCAGACATATCCCATGAATGTTTCATGTCTGCAGATGGTAGCCAATGCTGGGGTTGTTGTAGGGCCCGGTTCGCTTCTATCCTGTGCGATTTCATTCCTTGAAGTTGATGATTTATCTTTCTCATGTCCCTCACTAGCGACTGTAGAGACTTGGGATCATATGTTCTCCGTAAACGCCCGTGGAGCTTACCTCTGTTACAAGTATGCTGCCATGCAAATGATTGAACAGGGCCGTGGCGGTCGAATTATTGGTGCAAGCTCAGTCTCGGGCAAATTTGGTGCGTCCGATGACTTCGCGAGTACTTTTATGCAAACACCATACAGGCTTTTACAACCTTTGCGCATATTCAGCGACCAAGTTCGCAGTCAGAGGGCTCACTCAAGTTGCAGGTAATTGAAATACTGCCATGACCGCATGTTGACAGAGACCGCTTAACAGCTCTGGAGCTTGGCAAACATGGCATTACCGTCAATGCATATGCTCCTGGCATGATACAGACTCCTATGAGTAAGGTTGAAGTAAAGTGTTTGACATGGCAGTTGACCCCTAAATAGCTCAGAACGCGATTGACAGGTCGAAGAACCAGGCTACTGCTACTGAAGGGGTCCTCGGAGATCCTGAGTCGACGAGGTGGGTCATGTCGGTGAGTACAGGGCCGAAACGTATCCACTGTTATTTCTTCACACACTCGATTAGATACTTGAGAATGTGCCCATCAAGCATCTTGGACAGCCAGCGGATATAGCTAGCATTGTAAGCTATCTTGCATCGAAGGAAGCGCAATTCATTACGGGTGAGTTCATTCATCCACAACAATTTATCTCTCAATCTCATTTGTCTAGGGCAATGTGTATGTCAATTTGCGTTGTTGCACAAACCTGCTGACTTTTCTTCCAGGTTTCCGTCGATGGGGGAATGTGCATGAGCTGAGAAGAACTTGTAAATATATTTCTGCCCCTCGAAAATGGTATTGTTTTGAAAATAAACTTGTGCCAAAGATGCAGGCACAACATTGAGAACACTGATGGCAGCCTGTGGACTAAAGTCAGAGTTCCAAGAAGGTAGGCCAACATTTGTGGATTCTTTCCTAATTCTCCCTCGCGCAGGTGAAGCAGATTTATTTTCCCCTAATATTAAGGCGAGGCGCAAGTATCTTGGCACTTCCTGCAACTGTTTGTTTCTCAGGTTTCCGCGCATCTTCATGTGAGCTTGAGGCGCGCTAAAGTCATCTGTGTCATTGCGCAAAGACATAATGTTGTACGCAGTACCAGTACTAGTTGCGGTGATGCATTATTAAGAAGGAACGACTGTCTTCCTTCTAATAATGGTTTGACTACGGGAGACTTAGTATGTAGGAGTATCGTACGAGTTCTTCCGATTCCGATCGGCGTTAGTGTGTCGAACTCGGACGACATCGATAAAGATTAAACTAGATTAGAATCATTAGATATGGACTAGCCCAAGACTACATAGCCCAACTCCTGCCAACGCCGCAACTTGTTCTCTTCTCTTCAACATCGTCCTTGATCCTCTTCCACCAACAGCACCATTCAACATGCCTCGTCAGTTCTTTGTCGGTGGAAATTTCAAGATGAATCCCATCTCTCGGGGTCAAAAGGCGACTATTATCAACACCCTTAACTCTGCTGACCTCGACAGCGCGACTGGTCTGTATTCCTCTACATACATGACTCCTAGCTCACAATATACACCACAGAGGTCGTCATCGCGCCCCCATCGCTCTATCTAATCCCACTCAGAGACAGTGTACGAAAGGAAATACAGGTCTCTGCTCAAAACTGTTACTTCAAAGATTCAGGAGCATTTACTGGTGAAATCAGGTGAGTTGACAGAACATATAAAATGGATTAAACATGAACTTTCATCCGTCAGTCCTGCGCAATTGGTTGATGCCAAGATCCCCTACGTGATTCTAGGTGAGTGGTTAATCGGCTTAATATTTATCAGTCGCCCATGAAAGATATCAGGCCACTCTGAACGCCGGTCCCTTTTCCACGAAACTTCCGAGTTCGTCGCCCAAAAGACAAAGGCCGCTCTAAGCTCGACACTGAAAGTCATCCTTTGCGTTGGTGAAACCCTTCAGGAGCGTGAAGCAGGGCAGACTGCATCAGTCGTTCAGAAGCAGCTGCAGGCTGCCGTCGATGTTCTGCAGGAGAGTGACTGGAGGTGCGAACTTATAATTGCACTGCGATACTCTGATTGAGAATGTTCCAGCGGAATTGTGATTGCTTATGAGCCTGTGTGGGCGATTGGCACGGGCAAAGTCGCCACGTCAGCTCAGGCCCAGGAGGCTCACGCGGATATCCGCAGGTTCCTCGCTCATGCAGTGTCCTTTGCTGTAGCAGAGAACACCAGGATTATCTATGGAGGCAGTGTTACCGCTGCAAACTGCAAAGAGCTTTGTACGTCCATGGTGGAAAACACTGAGAAGGAGATGCTGACTCTCTCTTTTAGCTACCCAGCTCGATGTAGATGGTTTCCTTGTCGGAGGAGCTTCGTTGAAGGCAGAGTTTGTTGATATCATCAACGCGAAGAGGCAATAGAGGGTACACGCTGTACATCTTAGTAACATCAATGTACATTGAATGAGTACTGAGTACTCGACCGGGAAGCTCCTATATGTAACTTAGTTAACAATTTCCCACTGACTCTCATATGTACGTAAGTTGGCTATTGCATCAAGGCGTCGACTGCGTCGCTCTTCTTTGGCTCTTCTCTAGGTCAGGTTCCGCTGACTAGTTATCGTCGAGATGCTTAGGTCACTTCTCGCACCATGGCAAAGCCACGAAAATTCAGAGCTTGCACATACTCCACCTGGAATCAATGTCGGTGCGATCACAAGTAGGCTCGATACCCCAGATTCCAGCAACAGCGGGCAAATTGTCGCGCAGGAGTCAATGCGCGACATGGTAGAAGAACTAAAAGCAACAGAGGTAGTAGTTGCGAAGACGGCGGTGAGCCTTGTGATGTTCTAGGTTACGATATGCGCATCTTAACATCATATAGCTCCTGCAACGAATTGCAATCCTTGTCCGTGAAGTACCTGTGACGAAAGACACGTTTCGCGATTCAGACGGATTTCTCTTGCTGGTTCATGTGCTCTCTACATTGTCGACGACGATCGGACGAGCAGCATCACAGCAGGCGCGTGACGTAGTCGCTTGTATCAAGTCAGCGTTCACGGTGGCCTCTGAGACTTTGGAAGGACATGAGGCAAATCTTCATTTCTTCGAGGTGCGTTTCTTTCCTCCAAATGCCGACAACGCCATTGTGACCTCGAGAACTAAGGAATTTATTGGCTACTCTTCTCTATCTGACGCTGTTGACGCGTTCGTCTGCAACCCGGTGACGGCGGATGTGACGCTCGGGTGCTTGCTAGCTCTTTCATTTGGCGATTTCATTCTCGCGGAATTTTTCATCTCATTACGAGCAAAATTGCCTGATACAGAAGAGATGCATATTCACTTCCTGGAATTCGCACCTGGTCTAACCAGCATCAGCCTCCCAGGAACATTTACGGTTCTTTGGAGCTTCGTTCTGCGAACGATGAACACAGACGGCCCCTTGAGGCTCATTGTCTACAGGCTCCTAGAACACTTGACGCATAGCACGCACAGAAACCTCGCTGTCTTGAGCATGCAGAACGTCTTGCCACATCTTTTCGCATTATTGAAGTCCAACATTGGTACCGTTTCAGATGATGATAGAGAGCGCCGTATCCTAGCGAAGATTCTTCGCCGCCTCTTCGAAATGGGTGCAAGTACTCAAGACTCAAGGAAATTGCTACAATGCGCTGCGAAGCAGGATGGATTGGACATAGATATGTTCGAACTTGTGCGCTCGAGTGCGAAGTCGAGGTGGCCACAGCACTTCTTATTGAATGGCCGTTCTGCACTGGCGATGTTGTCCACAGACATGAAAACTCTTCCTACCCATGGTTTCACATTTATGGTAGGCTATTTCTTTTGTACCGGTCCCGATTATGTCTAAGTTATTGACAGGCCTGGATTTGGCTCGAAAGAATGCCTTCGGAATCGCACAAGTTGTTCAGCATATCTTTTGGGTCCAGTGATGCAGTGA
This sequence comes from Rhizopogon parksii, assembly GCA_002994865.1. Taxonomy (NCBI): domain Eukaryota; kingdom Fungi; phylum Basidiomycota; class Agaricomycetes; order Boletales; family Rhizopogonaceae; genus Rhizopogon; species Rhizopogon parksii. Next base: position 14,477 of record PVXU01004296.1, on the reverse strand, counting down.
CTCTCTCCGTCGGTAGCAATGGATCATTAGCCCTGCAAACTCGCGCTGTTCAAAGGGTTGAAGTGTTGTCAAAGTCAAAGGTGGCGACGTCTCGATGGACCCACGTCACTCTTGTGCATCATAAACATAGATCATCGCATGCTTCAATCTGTATGTGCTTCGAATTTAATCCTGCAGTTTTTTTAAACCCGGTCATGATTTAGGTTTGTTTGTTGATGGCATTCTATGTGACACACTACGATGGGCATATCCAAAGATAGATGAAGCTTCGCCCGCGACTTTCATGATAGGAGATGACGTCGCCACAGTTGACTCTACTTGGTGTCTCGCTTCTGCCTACCTGCTTTCGGTCGCACTGGGTAAGCATTAACCATTAGAAAATGACCAACTTAATCCTTAAATATACGTAGATGACGACTTCCCAAGATTTATACACCACCTGGGTCCCCGATATTCCGAATCATTCCAAGATCAAACTCTCGTCAGGTTTCTGACGTATGAAGCATCGACTTCGCTCAACATGCACATTACAGCGCAAGGCGCAACATTATCTGAGCACTCGCAAATCAAGAAAGTTATTCGCGGAGACCCGGTTATTAGCGATTCATCGATTATATGTCGTTTCGTACCTCAGCTGCACGACAAAATGAGCCGATTTGTGACTCGGGGCGATGTACTTACAGCACGCTGCCAGCCGCTGGACCTTGCCGTATGGAAGATTGACGGGGCGGCTCTCTTGCTGCGCTTAGTAGCACTTGCTCAAACGCCGCATGAACTTTCTCGAGCATTGAGCGTCTTTTCTGACTGCCTTCGCAACTGTTGGCAAAATTCTGATGACATGGAAAGGTTACGTGAGTACAGAATATGCGAGATCGTGACCGTAGTTGATCTTATTATAGATGGTTATGATATTCTTGCAAGCACGCTGAGAGCCCGAAGCCATCTCATAAACATGACTAGCTTTGAAACATTGTTTGAATTCCTCGGCCTGAATTTCCGCACCCCAGAGTATGCATCATCTTCTGTCATAACATCCAAGGCACTAACACTGGTCAAGTGTATCAACTGTTGTCAACGCCATTGCATACAGAGCCATTGCACTCGATTTTGAGCTGTGGTCAAAAACAAGTGCTGATATCCAACGGGCTCATCTGGAGCATTTTGCATTCTTGTTGCGTTCCAGTCGATATAGGAAGTTTAATGTCAAGATGCGATTATCGAAGTTAGGCATCGTGCGCAAGTTATTATTCGCCATTCAGGCAGCCTGGTACCCACAAGAATCTATACCGCTTGTTATCAACACGCTGGTGCTTGTCGCGCAATCATCATTTACTGCGGATGAGGTGATCAAACCAATCATCTCTTTCATAGCTGCCAGCCTTGCGGAAGGTGAGAGTAAATCCTAGAACAATCTTCACCCAACTAACTATTTTCAGACCCCCGAGTGTCGTCTTTATCGTCGCCTGGATCATCAACCTCCCGTACAGACTTGTTGCGATCCCCCACCAGGGATAAAGCCGAACAAGTTCTAGAAGCCCTTGTTTCCGTATTGCGCAATCCCTCGCTCTACTCTAAGCTTGCTGATACACTTCCGATGCCCCGGATTTGTTTGCTGGTGCTCGGGACCTATCCTTCCTCACGTGCCGCTTGCCAGGCACTTGCCATGCTTGGCCTCAGTCTGAATGCACCTTTATCATCTAGCAGAAGCTTTGAATTGGCTGGTGGTTGGAGAATTCTCAAGAATGTGTTGCCCCGCGTCTGGGACCGCAGCGTGCACGATGCAGCTTTAGACCTTCTACCTGGGCGCACGGGGAGCAGATTGAGCGACGATTCGGGATCGCCTCAAATGGTGTCCGTGTTTCTCTTTGCGTTGTATCAAGGACTGGCAGCTGGAGGTGATATTGCTGAACCGGGTGAAGGTAGGCTATCTGTCTACTGTGTTGGTATCCTATTTCACTCTTCGTGCAGCTCCCTCAAAAGATGCGATCATCTGGATCCTCGATGACTTGTCCAAACTGCACGAATCAAGTTCATCTTTCCGCCATGCCTTCAGATCCCACACTACTGCCCAGCTGCTTGTTGATTCCCTCAATTTATCCCCTCAGATGATGCAGCCTGCTGGGGCTCTCATTCTAAACGCAAAAATATCCGCCAAACTAAAGCACTTCGGGTTACTTGTCGCGATGAGCAAGCACATCTCTGCGTCTCAAAAGCAACAGGTATTTTCACATTTGTGTCGCGTTTCAACGCATCTAAGAGTATATGTGCAGATTCTTGACGTCGTTCGCCCTGATGATCAACCAACGCGACAACTCCATCTCGTCGACACTTCTGGGTCAACACTTGCTCTTGTTCAAGCAGACTCTGTCCGTAAAGCGTCAGCTCGTCTGGAAGAGTGGCGAAAGACGATCCTTGTTTCGGAGCGCAAGCTTTTCAGGAAGACTCTACTAGACTTGTGCCTAAACATCCATTGCTACAGCAACCTTCGGTGGTACTGACTATTGATACAGACAGGAAAGGCGACGTAGAATCGCGTCTTTTGAAGAAAGCATTTCTGCAGCAACAACCGAGCGTGATATTTGGCCACATACAGCTCCCAAACGCATGTGGAAATTGGACGAGACTGAAGGACCGCACAGAGTCAGGTGAGCGAATACTTTTGTTGACTGAGGCGACATAATGACAAAGAATAAACAACCAGGAAAAAGATAGAGAGTTCCCTGGAGTTATTTGTACAGGACGCAAGGTCTTCTGGCAGCGCAGAAGCCCTGTCAACCCTCGATTCAGATATGTTCTCAGTATCACAATCAGAACTGACTTCCCCAAATGCCGCGACTGCTCTATCCTGGGCAGATGACGATGGTTCTTTTGACACTCTAATCTGCCTCTATCAATACTGACTAAAATATTTTCAGGTGGTCATCAACTCACTGAAGATATTATTGAGGACAAGCTCAGGAGAGTGAGGCACCAACTCGAACCTGGAGACGTCATTGAGGCTGTGAACACCGTCTGCCGAATCGCCGGCGTTGATTCTTTTCGTAAGTGGCCATACCGCCGTCGTATTCAACAGCTGTCTCATTCGTTGATTCCTAGCTGGCTTGCTGATCTTTGGGCGCACTCACGTATACATGTTGGAAGGCCTTGTAGAGAATGCTGAAGGTGAAGTCATCGACGCAAGTAGTGTGCCAGAAGGAATGTTTCTTATATCCGGAAGTGCCATGGACCTTCGGAATTCGCAGAGAGCTCAACGGTGGTATGGCGTTTTTCTGTCCTAGTTTTGTGGCACTGAGTCTCTACTGTGGAATAGGTCGCTGGATCAAGTATCAGGGTTCTCTGATAGGATGTTCCTTTTCCAGGACGTAGGGTGAGTCCCATCACTCACTGCTTGACTCATGACAGGTTACTAACTTGGTCAGGTTGGAGATATTCTTTAAAGATAGCCGCACGCTACTGGTTATTTTCCTTGATAAATCACACCGCCAAACAGCTTCCAAGATGCTCTCATCTATCGCTTTGAACATGAGGACGTCAGAGCCCAGTGCGCCACCTGGGTCTATTATAAGCAGGGCACTTCTTTCGAATAGATCATCCGCCAGCGTAGTGGAAAAAGAACTCCAATTGGCGCAACGTCAGTGGCAGAACAGAGAGCTAAGTAATGTGTGTGATATTCACATTTCTTATTCCGATACTTACTCTTAGCTAGTTTGGTTATTTGAGTATTCTCAATCAACTTTCGGGACGTACTCCAAATGATGCCACTCAATACCCCATTTTCCGTCGGTGATTTTAACACTTTTTTTAACGAGAAAACTCACGCGTGTTTTAGCTTGGGTTCTCAATGACTATGTTTCTGAGGCGCTGGATCTTTCATCTCCTAATGTGTTTAGAGAGTGCGTCTACATAAATCTCGAGCTCGTTAACTCGTTAACGCAATGATTTAGCCTTACAAAGCCCATGGGAGCTTTGACAGTCGAACGTCGTGAGGCCGCAGAATCTCGCTACATGAACTTGGACAGCGTTGGCGAAAAGCCATTCCACTACGGAACACACTTCAGCTCGTAAGGATTTCCCACTTGCTCATTCCTCTTTTCTTGACGCCATGTAGGTCGATGATCGTTTGCCACTTCAATATTCGCATGCAACCGTTTACCAATATGTTCAAGACCCTGCAGGTATGTCATTTTCTGTTTCTGGAAAACAGTCATTTATCCCCCAGGGAGGAGATTGGGATATACCCGACAGGCTTTTCTCGTTAGTTTTCACCTATCGCTGGATGTGGGGCAATGTGTAATGATCTATGATTTAGCGATATCGGAAGAGCATATTCCTCAGCATCGCAGGATATCAGAGGGGATGTGCGTGAATTAATACCTGAGTTCTTTACTTGCCCGGAGTGAGTCCTCCGATTACTTAGGACCCTTCAATTTGATGATGGTTACCCGTCTTCAGATTCCTCGAGAACTTGTCAAATCTTGACTTTGGCGTCTCTTCGTCTACCGGCGAAAGGATCCACGATGTCAAACTACCTGTGTGGGCAAAAGGAGACCCGCTCCTGTTCATAACAATGCATCGACGTGTAAGTTTCACGATCAAATATCACTGTCTGTTTGATGACCTGCTTTTGGTGTAAACAGGCACTTGAGAGCCGCTACGTCAGCGAGAATCTTCCTGCTTGGATAGACCTTGTCTGGGGGTGCAAACAACGAGACGTGGATTCTGTAAACGTTTTTCATCCTCTCAGCTATGAAGGCGCCATTGGTAGGGTTTCTCTTTCGGATTTGCTCTTGCATTCACGAGCATGTCTAGATCTGGACAAGATTACCGACGATCTCGAGCGACAGGCTACTGTCGGAATCATCCACAACTGTGCGTTGACATCTGCTCCAATTGTTTGAAATAGAGTCACATAGTAGCATTGCAGTCGGGCAGACCCCCAAGAAGCTCTTCACCTCGTCACATCCACCACGAAACCTTGAGGGACTCTTAAGTCTCCCTGTCACCACGGCCCGTGGTGTCCCTGAAGATGCTCTTGCATTAACAAGAGATCCGAAACCTTATAAGAGCAAGTGTCATTATCCTTTTGACTTCAGTTCAGGATCTCATCTGTTGACGCAGTCGTGCTGGATAGTGCTGTTTCGAATATTTCCGTCGGCCTCTCAGATGGAAAAGACGGTGGTGTGCATCCGTTGCCACGCGGAGTGGTTGACCTCCCTTTACCTGGTGATGAACAAATCGAATGGCATCAAGATGTGATCGATGGTTCACTGCGGTTGGTAAACCACGGCAAAGTAAACAATGCTTCACTTGACAAGGACAGTCTGAAGCTAATGGAATCCTTGCAGGTTACGCAAACCATTGAGCATATAGCACCCACTTGCGCTGCTTTCGCGGACCAGGACACTCTAGTGACGGGTTCTGGTGATAATATTGTGCGTGTTTGGCGCGTCAACCACAGTCACGCGTCGCCTTCAGGTTTTGTTGGATCTTCGGCACGGTATCGCAGGCACACCTCTTCAACATTGTCCATGACGTACCTCCTCAGAGGACACAGTCAACGCGTGGCGTGCATTACAACATCGCGCGCCTGGTCTGCTATCGTGAGCGGCAGCGAGGACGGAAGTGCTATCATCTGGGACTTGAACAGAGGATCATACCGATACACAATTTGGCATGGTGATGAAAACTCAAGACCAGAAGTACATCTTAGTGCCATCAACGAGTCTACGGTGTGTGCGCTCCGCTGTATCATAACACAACTGACAAGGATGAACTCTGGTCGGTAGGGATACATCGCTACTTGCTCCGCTTCCCATTTGATGCTACACACAATCAACGCGAGACCAATTGCCAGACTCGACATAGTGGGAGCACCAATTACGTCACTAACCTTCCATGAACGTGAATATTCACATTTGGATATCCTTGCCACGGGCCACAATGATGGTTCCATCACACTATGGACGTGGAATGCAGACGGGACTCCAGCAGGAATGCAAGCGCAATGGGAGTTTGTTGAAGTTCGTCGGATGGATTCTGGGGAAGGAGCAACTGACGTTACTTTGAGATCTGTTACTGCGCTCAAGTTCATTGGGTATGTGGACGAGTTCATACTTCGAGAGAGCTTACTGACGGAGTTCTCCCCAGTGAACGCCTTTGCGCCGGTTACGCTTCTGGACTGACCCATATGTGGACCATTCCTAGTTAATGACAAGTGTATAGCCAACCTTTCATAACTGAACCAGAGATCATAAGTTGAGGACTGCTCTACAATTATCGTTTAAGTGTCAGTTCGCGATTGAAACAGTTCATGGGGCCACATGACAATGAGATGCTGAGGGTCCTTCTCTGAGGAGGACGAGGAAAGTATGCAGGTAGCCGTGCCGTGTCAATGCAACAATTCTGTAGCCTGATATATCAGCAAAATCTGAAGCCTAACCACAAGTGCTGGTCATGGAGGCATAGAGGCACACAATGAGATGTTCAGGTTTGTCGCCCACGAGCCCCTTGCTTTGTACCTCACATTCAGCAACCCCTGCTGGGCGAGGGGACAGTGACTTCAAATCAGCACGACTTGCAAGTTACCAGTAGGATCGGGCAAGACAGTTTCGTTGACCTCAGTAGTTCACCATAACGCCGATTTTTAGTCGTTCCGCCTCAATACCTTCTGAATACCATCTGACTTTATCAAGGGACTATCAGTCGATTAACTCCTCATTGCAATGTTCTCTCCGTTCTCAACAAGAAATCCAATAGATCGCACTCGGACACCATCCAACAAGACTTTCTTCACTGGTTTTGCTCAGGAAATTGGTTGCGGTTTACCACATCTTGACCATATTATCACTTTTGTTGAAGTAGAAGCTGCGACACTGCAAATTAGTACTTGTACCTATGCTCAGGGCCTTCAACGTTATCGACTGTGTACATGAAGATCAACAACAGTCTTCAAACGGGTCCTCCAAGGCAGAATGTATGTGACTTCCACTGTTCAATGAAGGACTGATATGCTTCATGCAAGACAAAGTAGGATGTCCTATGGAACTTCCCCGGCTCATGCTCCTCCACAAGCAATGCCCTGTAGCAATATGGATTCGAGTGCCATGTAAAGGCAGCAGACCTGTATTGCACCAGAAAGCCTACGAAGACGATAAAAGTGTGATATGGTGGTTGATAGATTTCTTCACCATCGAGCTGTATCCTCCAAATACTACCGTCTACTGCAATGGCCTGCAGTTGCCCAGCGGCATCGATTGGGGACTTGTTGTCGTACAAGGTAGGATCATCCTTTCGGCGACCAGTTGGGACTACGAGTGCAGCAGGGCTGGAAAAAGTGAAGTATCCGGCATCATCCATCGTCCCTGTTGGGACACCATCCAACCATCCCTCTCCAACCCATGGCATCAACTCTTCAACTGGACGATCACCCTCTTTGGTTGTCAACGTTGCTTGACCTGCCACAGACACATGTGGAAACTCTGGGAACGCAGAGAGACCTTTTGCTGGAGGAAGACTGATGGACGGAGCGAGCCAATTCGCTTTCCCTCCATTCCGTATTATTTCTTTGGCAAGGGCGATAGTCGCACCTCGCCTGTCTCCTTTATTGAACGAATGGGGATCGAGCGTTACTCCGAACAAGCCCATGATACTGAGCACCGTATCGACAGGGAATGAGGATGTGCGCATGAGTGAGCATCGCCATACTGCCTGCGCACCGGCGTCTGAATCTATACCCCCTCCATTCATAATAGCCAAGAGTGCGCTCACGTGGGGGTCACGATTGCGACCAAGGAGTTTGAATGAAAAACGTTGAAATTTCTCCCGCTCAGTCGTGAGCTTAGAGAGGTTTCCGATGCTGACCTGCAGGGCATGATCGAGGGAACATATGGCTGACTTGCCTTGGATGACTTCGGTATACGCGAAACTCGCGCTAGCGGTTGACACGGACAGTGGTTTCCCGTATTTCCAAGCATACAGAATCAGCACATTCGATTGTGCCATGATTTCTTGGAGGGTCCACGAACGGCGCATCCAGCTCGTTTCTTCATCGAACTGGGCGAGTCTGCGCAGTCCGCCAGGCAGGATGACGCACAGCGCACAAGACTTGTAGATATTGAACATTTGGCGGATCTGCCAAGCCTTGTCATCGCGATTATTCTGCAGGATGCAGACTCTGTCAAGCCAAATGTACGCTGTTTTTTTCTGGACAGCAACAGTACACGCATGCTTGAGGACATCAATACTGATCGGATCACCATCTTCGGCGCCCTTGACAGTGAATGCGCCGTCGGCGTGGCTGGGGTCAATACTTAAGCCCTTCCAGACGTACGATATGGCTGTGTATGGAACGGAAGGGAAATCAGGGAACTCGTGGATTGCGAGGACTCCATCATCTAGAAGTTGTGTGCAATCGAGAAGCCGAACTCTGCGCGAGGTAGCGGATGAGGAGATGTCTAGAATTGCATCTCCGAGTGAATGGAGTGGTGCAGAATATATCACAGTCGACGGATAGAAGATATCAATCATGCGATGGACCAATGCCTACCGTGACTGGCCCGTAGTGCTTCGATCGAGAAACTTCGGATGCTTTTATCGGCTCAGGGCTGCCTGCGCCGTACGGCATGGGCGTTACTTTTCTTTTCTTTGATGGGCCTCCATGATGGACATGAGTAAGTCAACTGTTACCGTCACCTATGCCTCCATCACCAGCGAAAATTTGGCCTCGGCAGTCGCAGTCTCTTGACTCTCTCAAATCGCAATGGCAAAATCCAAAGGATATACTCTCTATTCTCACCATCATCGGCGGCGACGTTGTCCAACGCGCCATTGCCCAGCTCGCAGGCAGCGGCCCATTTTACTTCACCCCCGTTGCCTTCTCTTTTGGCTGGGTCGCCTACTCCTTCAGCGTCCTGCTCTCTGCTGTCGGCGAGGGCCGCCTTATGCCCCCTTCTGACTGTCCGTCCATTGTTGTAAATGCAAAGACCGGATACATTCGCACCAACAATTCTTGGCCTCTTGGTCGGCTCCTGCGGGACCACTGGACCCCTCATTACCTGAATCCCAAGGGTCTCACCATTTCGATATACTCTGTCTCCAAGTCCAAACCCGCTTGCATACCTGATAAAGATTGGGTATACTACAGCGGTGTCGCCACTATCATTGCACAAATCATTATTTCCATCATGCCTGCCATAATCCTCAGTCAAAGCTGGTTGGTCTTCATAATTACCATCAGCGGCATTTTACTCGCTCTCATTGGCAGCGCTCTACCCCAGTGGCGTGCGGAGAAGTGGGCGGCGCGAAGGGTGGACAAGCGCGAGGTCATCTGCCTCACGCGTGGCAATGGTAGCAACAGTGTCATCGTTATTGTTAGCGATGGAACGGGAATTAGACTGGAGGATCTTGCTAATGCCCGAGTGGAGCGAACTCATTTCACCGCTGTCATAACTTTTATCCTTGCTACTCTTTGGATCGTTCACCTCCTTACTGTGCAAGCCTTGGTCACTGATGCATGGTTCTTGTTTTCAATCGGTGGCCTTGGCATGATTCAGAACCTGTTTTCCGCTGGGGCTCCACGCAGCGCAGCCGCGCTTGGGTTCCACCTAGAAGGCTTGCGCGAGGTGCATCAAGACAAGTTTTTCGATGCTCTAGTAGAGGCGGAGGCACTTGAACGCGGTATTGGGCTGTCGCTGATTCCTGTGTTTTTTCCGGGTGGTTTGAGGCCCAAGGAAACGGAATGGCTGAATGCGAAGCAGGCAGAGTACGCAAAATCAGATGCCGAGGACCATGCCCAGAAATCGGTCCCGACAATCAGTTCTCCCACCAATTAACTTGAAACTACCAAGGAGGTATGTCTTGCATTTCTCTGTAAGTCACCATCTTGGCGGGTTGTCTGACTTGCGCGACAACAGTCACCTTGATCATTCCTCGATGGTGCTCTACGTTACCCCTCTGTCAAATTTCAATTATACGGAGAACACAGTATTGCAATATCTCAACTGATTGGGCAACTAAAATACGCCTCGCCATGAGACTGATTTGGGAACTATCGGATCATCGCGAACTGTAATCTAGTTATGGCACTAATCAATCGATGTGAACATGTAAGCCGAGCGCTGAGCACCGATCAAGCTCAAATCTCTTTCCTACTTGAACCTGACAAGATGGCCTCCCAGCCTCGAACTATACTTCAGGTGCCACTAACGTCGCTCTCTCAGGAATGTGAGCTGGATATAACACCTTATGCCACGCCTCAGAGGTACCGTCTCATAGATTGCGATCGGTTTATACAGGATGAGATCCTCTGCATCGATGAGTTCGCAGATTTTCCACCGGTGCAATATGCTGCTATGTCATACATCTGGAAAGGCAACCCCATCGAGCCTTCCGAAGTAAAAAGTCACCAGAGGTTTTCCGTGGCGGGCGCGCTAGATGGAGACCCAATTAGCATTCATGTTCTGAGCCAAGCCTGCCTGGCTGCTGTTAAACATGAAGCTCACTACATCTGGCTCGATCGGTTGTGTATCATGCAGACCAATCGCGAAGACAAGAACTGGCAGATCAGACAGATGAGTGAGATGTATAAGAGGTGCGACCCATGCGTCGTTCTTCCTGGGGGCGTGCAGAAGCTCGTGCGGATTGATGAAGAGACTGCGTGGATTCACCGGGGGTGGACGCTGCAGGAGTTGCTGATGCCAGAACGCGCCCTCGTGTTACTCGCATGGAAGCTGGGAGCAGGTAAACGCCATCATCACCAGCCTTGTACAGCCGAATAATGCACACTTCACAGGCTCAGTGATGGCTGGCGATGCATTTGGCACCGTGAGCGAGGTCACACCAAATGAATCAGCCGTAATGTCAGCGGCCGATGTTCTAAATGCCTGCGTTGTAGGTTATATTGAGTTCACCTCCCCCCGCTCTCCTTCTCCACTCCTCATTCAAAGCTGCGTATTCGGTGCCGCCTCGCCGAACTTGTACGCTACTTCAGTCGCCATGTCGGAGGAACTGGCATCCGATCCGGACGCGCGCAACCACGCGATCTGGCAGAGTGCACTGATGCGAACGTCGTCGCGCCCTGTCGACATGGTGTTCAGCATCATGGGTCTTTTTGGAATCATCCTTGACCCCAAAATGTTTGAAAAGGAGGATCGCATTGGCGCTACAGTTGCACTCGCGAAGGAGATACTGCGCAAAGGCGGCAGGGCAAGCTGGCTCGGCATGTCTTTCCGCCTGCCTCCATGTAGCGCGTTATGTACGTTCCCGGTTTTTGCAGAGACAAGTGTGTCGGGGAAGGCGCTTGTGCGCACAGGGACTGGTTTACGAGAGGTTGCTGAGTTTGTTGATGGGGAGTACCCTAATGAACTAGGGCTTGGTACTCCTTTACCAGGCGGGGTCATGGATGATGATGGCTACTTCACATTCTCAGGTAGGGCAGTTCATTTAGTCCCTGGAACAAGCGAGTTAGATCACAAACACGAAGATAAGGTGAGCGGTCTGTTTGTTGGGCACAGATATGATGCTTAACTCTGTCAGACCATCGACTTAAGTCGCAGGTTGATTACATCAATGAATGGAAGAGTTTGGGAGATCGTCAGTGAGGATCATATCCGAGGGTCTACTTCACTTGGGAATACCTACGGTGTTATTCTCGGCTGGTTTCAAGACTACTACCCAGGCGCTTCTCTGGCCCATAACAAACACTATATAAAGGGGATGGTGGTCGAAGAACATGCACCTGAAAGGTTTCACATTGTGACGTTCTTCTCCTTGCATTTGCGCGACAGCGGATGGGTCAAGAGCTGGCAGGAGCATCAATTTAGTGTTGGGGGACCCAATCCACTTACGCACAAGAGATATACAGGAGGGGAGACGTTCGACGAGAGCACAGTACACCGCTTGCAAGAAGTGGACCATGCATATGGGAAAGATGAGAGACACATCGCGGCCGCGAGGGCCAGATGGGCGAGACCTCAGGTCGAAGCGGAGGACTACCTGTTGAAGTACACTTGATTGCCCATGTATTCGATGAACAAGTATGCCAGTAAGATAGGATACACAACTTCCTACATAGTAAGCGGCCAGGCTGACCTCAAGCAAACGCTAGTTTATTTTGCGATGAATACTAAGTAAATACTTCATAACATAACGTTCAACTCCTCGGGGTCCATTGAGGTTTTCAACTCCGCTTATCAGAACTGCCACGGCACTTAGCCTAGACCAGTCCCAGAAACCTTTGAACCGTTCAACTTGAAGTGATTTCTCTTAGAATTCAACTTGATCATGATACTTATCAAGAGACCATATGATGATATCTTCACCGCCCAGAAAGGCCTGTGTACGCCACTGTTCACTTTCGTTCAGATCACTGACCCTGTCCGCTCATGACTGCATTTTGATAAAGTTTACGTTCCGAGGAGGGCTAGAGTGGAAATGTTCTACCCAGAACAATCTACTTCGCCATTTTTGCATGGTCATGTGGCGATCACATTGGAGTAGTCCGCGTGCATTCGCAACACAATTGAAATGCACTGCTTATTCGCTCCACCGGTCATAGCTCTTAAGATTAAAGGTTCGCCGTGTACCATACTCATCTGAGTCCTTTGGTTCGCGGTTCTTACACTTTCCACTGACGATGAGTACAACGTGAGATTTCTATGTTGCAACAATCTAGAATGTGTTCACCTATGATTTAGCTTTGTGCAGTTTTGCATGCAGTATTGTAGCATCGGTGTGTCGTATTGCTGAGTGCTACTTCACGAAAGATGACAGTTTTTCAGCGCTGCTCTACTACGACTACTTCCTCACCTTCCCTTTAGAAGTAAAGTATATCTGGAGAAGAAGATTCACAATCAGCACGATCCTATATATTTGCTGTCGCTATGCTCTGCTCGCGAATCTGCTTTACTTATTCGCAATATCCAATGTCATCAACAAGGTAAATTTTTCAATTACTCAGTAGCATGTGCAAAGGCTGATTAGCACTCAACAAGTATGAGTGTCACACATCTTCTTTATACCACTTTGCTCACCCGGCTATTATAGCTGCGATGGGTGGTACACCGTTGTAGGGTATCTCAGTGTTGCTGGACGGACTTCTGTCCTTGGTTCGTGATAGTTGACTGTCTCATTTTCTCAAGCTCAGCTCGTTCCTTAGCCATCTTCACAGCACGAACTTGGGCAACTTGCGGCAAAAGCAAGATCATTCTATTCGGCTTAGGTGCACTTGCAGTCGTATGCATCGCGATCGACTTCGTAGGTCTCTTGTTTATGTGCTTCCATCAACATGTTCACAAACATGGATGATAGTGGCACGTATCTGGCGTCAAGTGCTCGGGATCGACGCCACCAGATATTCAGCTGTAAGCCTTCTTTTTTGTCGAGAAAGAATGCAGGAACTAATTAATAGCGACTTGCAGAGGCAAACCAGACCTCATGTTATGATAATATACGGCTAACACCACTGATCCACTTTAGCAAACAAATTATTGGCGATTCTTGTGTGCGCCTTTGAATGCATAGGAACGGCGCTTAATGTCCACCGATGCCTCCAGGCGATGAAGGTGCAGCGGAGGCATGGATCCCGATTTGACGATAGTATTATGTTTTTCATGTTGCGAGAAGGTATGTTTATGGTCATCTGTCGAGAAAAGTCACACTCAAGTTATCTTCAGGTCTCATATATTTCTGGTAAATCACAAAGATGTTTTCGGTAATAGGTTTTGACTGATTGGTTTGGCCTCAGCGGAGTATTTGTCTTTACGTTTACAGCGGTTGTTTTAAATTTTGTGCGTATTTTGTTTGTCCATTTGTAATTCTTGTTGACCTACTCATCTAGGAGGACCCGGTAAGAATGACGTGCCTTGGGGTTGTTCTATTCGGTTAACTGATTTTCAGACCGGCTTCATGGGCCGACTTCTAAATGCATTAACGCTCCCGTACGAGAATACCCCTTTGCTACCATCTCAGTGCTAACAATCCTTAGAATCTCCGGTTTGCTCTCCGCTCGCCTTGTCCTCAATCTCCGCAAATGGTCTGATCGGACGAGTGTCATGGTCTCTAAACATACTGGTCCATCGGCAAATATTCAGCAGCTCTCGATGTCTTTCCACGCAGCTACCGTTGGGCGCATCACGGACTCAGATGAGTTCGGAAGCGATCCTTTGGATGATGTTCGTCGTGATCTCGACGTTAATGAGGTAGAGCAGTTGTCAGATTTACCTTAGGGAAGATAGGAACATGACTGCTGTCGGCAGTGTCCATCCTTTTTGCACCGATGAGAAGAGGTGGAAAGGAAAGACCAGGAGGTCATCGCAGAAAAGTGAAAGTTGCGTAAGTCAACGTGATAAAATTACTGTTCCATTGCATAGAATTTATTTAAATCCATTTTTGTCCTGTTAAGAGTGTACTCTATGTAGGACATTAGGTCTAAGGACCCCTGTCCCTTCCATAACTCCAGATGCCCGAATGCCCTGACGACG
>PVXU01004270.1:956-14817 GCA_002994865.1 Rhizopogon parksii | reverse complement strand
GAATCTTGACTGAGACATCCGACCACCGAAACATCCGAATCTGATACATCCGACCATGCGATCATGCAATCATATAAAACCTCTCGAGCAGCTTCAATTCCCGACCCACTGGTTATACTATCACTGTCTACCAACATGTCTACCGACGTTATTGCCGCTGACATCGACCGCATTGGTGCCGAAAATATTTTGGCCCAAAACCCCTTTCTTGGCGACGACATTGCCGGCGCACTGAGACTCGAGGACCTTTCAACCGGCGAGCGTCTCTATCGCTTGTTCATCACTTCACTTATTTGTCGGAGAGGCGGGCATATTCCACTTCATGATCTTGGTGCCCCTGCAAGGCTTTCTACGTACCTTTTCATCAATAATAACACTAGTTTTAACGGTTCACCCTTGTCATCTCCAGTCAAGTCATTCTTTGGCGCCCCTGTTCCTGCTGGTCTCACCTTTAGCACTGTGGAAGATTTATGGTTGCTCAGTAAAGGACATTCAGGGGTGCTCATCTGCCCTAGTGATGACACCATCGTTCCCGGCGTTGATGCTGTTATCTTCCAGGTAAGCAGAATTTAGTGCAAAGCATGTTGTTCAAAGTACAAACATTGTTTTGCAGAACGACACTCTCTATCTTATGCAGTTCAATTACTATACTCCACGTGCTATCTCCTTTGATGCTCTACGCTTCATGCGGAAGGCCACACACCACACAATATATCAGCCTTCACGCACTCGTCCCTGGGTCTTTGTCGTTGGTTACGTAGATCATCTTGACGAACGAGGATTTCCAAACTTGTTGCCTCATCTAAGATCAAGTTCAAACCAGGAGGATGTCGCTTTGCACGGATTGTTGAAGAGCTCCATCCTTATTCGTGCACTGCGTCTCAATAGAGTCGGGAAGGAAGCCTTCGGCTCGCAACTCTCCGATTTAATCTACGACGTGTGGGGAGTTCCGTATAAATCTTGCCTTCCAAGACCACCCGAGTCCGTGCATATCGCTACCTCCGCACGGAGTAGATGGCGGTATGAGCCAGGTCTTCACTCTCGTGTAGAAATTCGCAAGAGACAGGAACAGGCTCAGCTCTCCCTGGATCTCGAGTCCCGTCACGCTATCAACCATCGGATTCAAAATCAGAGGGTTGCAACGATGTCGCGGAAGTGGTTCATGGCAGTGGAAGCTGATATGGCGACTCTCGGTGGATCACCATCGAATTTTGTTAGGTGCTTCGTCGATTATTAGAGAGTTGTCAACCGAGGGCGTAAATTTTAATCTGTGAAAGAACACTATCGTACACATGGATAGATTAGCTTACGGTACATTCTTGGACAGCACTGGCTCGATTTTTAGCTCTACTGCCATCAGTACATGTATCGCATCTCACTTCTGGTAGAAAATCGCAAATAAACTTGTAAGAAATTCACACGACTCCACTCAAATCGAAACTAGTGTCACCCTCTTTCCTGGTTGCGACGCCCTTCTCTGTGACAATCGCGGTAATGAGTTCAGCAGGGGTAACATCGAAGCTTGGATTGTATATTCCCTCGAGGTCACTTGGGGTCATCATAACAGTCTCTTGCCTAACCCTTCCCTCAGCATCGTATTCAAATGGATGAACAGCCCCGCGCACGAGGCAAGCTTCGAGTGGCTTGCGGTGCTCGATCGGGATACACGAGCCATCTGGAGTATCGAGATCGACAGTGCTGATTGGGGCAACCACAATGAACGGGATATTATGGCGCGCGGCGAGCACGGCTGCATTATAAGTGCCGATCTGCGAATAATAATAAACTTCGACTCCGGAGATTGGCTATTAAATATGCCGTACTTTGTTCGCGGTGTCACCGTTCCTCGCTATCCGATCGGCACCTACAGCTATTGGCCGCCGGAAAAAGCCATATCAGGCTGGATCGAGAAGAAGCACTATGTTTGAACGGTTCTTACCGACAGCGTGAATTTTATGGTGCTGGAACAGGGAACCAACCATCGTGTCGCATATCATGACTGAAGGAATCCGCATGGTTTTGAGTTCTAACGCAGTAAGGCTGTGAGATGCCAGCTCAGTGGAGCCTGTCAACTATCTGCATGTGGAGTGGCCTCACCGGGAACCTTGGTGGTATGGTGCGGTTTGGGTATAGTATGCTTTACCTAGCTTCTTTTGCTCATGAAGATAGGTAATTAACCCCAGTGCAGTACCATAGCCCTGTGAACAATGTTGAATAACTCTAAAATGGGTAAATTCTACTGAGAGATGCCATACCGAGGTCGCAAGGGATCCTGTGTTACACACGGTAAGGACATTAAGGCCCTCGCCACTGCCTCCAGATTCCTTGTCAAGCTTGCTAAGCCATTCACCGCCATGTGCCGCCATTCGTTTATTTCGGTCAAAATCTTCATCTGCTATGAGCTGCGCTTCGCTGATCAAGTCCGTCGCGATCAATCGAACGGACTTCCCCGCTTCTGTAGAAGACTGAAGGACAGCCTTTAGGCGGCGGATTGCTGCGCCTAGATTGACAGCTGTTGGACGTGCACCGAAGAGATAGTCGAGTTTGGATACCACATGGACAGAAAGCAAATCGGATGACGAGAGGAAAGCTGGTGATGGAGCAGTGTCAATGCCAGTTTGAATGTAAGCAGCAAAAGCTAGTGATGCTAATGATGCAATGGCCGGAGCACCACGAATCTATAGTTCATCAGAAATCTGAAGTGGGATGGGTAGAGATGTGTATCTTCCTGACCTTCATATCCCTGATGGCATCGTGGGCCTCCTCGATGGAGGTGATTTCCACGTACTTTGTCGTGTGTGGCAAGAGCAACTGATCGATGATCTCGATCTTTTCGTTCGATGTCCTGATAGATGTTAGCATGGACATGGTGGTGACTTTCGCTGTCCCCCCGACGAAGCCTTAATGACAAATATCATTCCCAAACAAGGATCCATGCCGATCCCGCTACTAGTACAGGAGATCTACTTTACTTAAGTTATACTGGTATGATGGGGATCCATCCCGCACACAGGTACCGGCTTCCACAGATGGGGATATTAATCCTCTGACCACGATTTACATATAGGATATATTATTTGGTACGGTGCCGATGTCGCAGGCATGATTTCGACTCGTCGAGACGGTGTTTGTTGGGCCATACGCGCTCCGAGTCATACTAAGTACGTGATGTCAGAACTGATCAATCAAAGTCTTCCACCACAACCCACGCTTTCCGAGAGATCTGTTCGTATTGAGCGAGGTCGACCATAGGCTACGGTAATAGCTGAGCGCTGAAGCTTAAGCTCTGAGCTATAATCACGTGGTCATCAATATGACAGCAGGAATTGGTTGCACCCCGAATTAGGCAACTGCTGTAAGTTTAGGAATAGGAATCACATGCAAAGGGCATCCTACTACTTCATGGTCGTCCCACCTCCTTCTTACTAACTTGCAACTTATCATGATTGACTATCTTCTAGGCAGGCCAAGTCCCTCATGGAAACGTACTCAGGTAGCTACAATCTTGGAGTGATGTATTCTTTGCTCATCGGCGAACACAAGGTCTTCATCGTGATCATCTTCTGGATTTGGAGGCTAGTGCATGGCAGTCCCGGCGCTCCACGTCTTCTTTGGCTTAGAAGGGTAAACAGACGTTTGCGTAAGTGGAATGCGTGGAATATTATTGTACCAATTCTCATAATGCCTCCCAGAGCGGTTCTCACCTTGGCAAATCATCGTGAGTACATTGACTGCTGTGTATGCTGCTCGGAATCTCGACAAGATCATTGGCTGTGGAGGTATGTTAGCATTGTCAGCAGTTTTGTATGGCACCTGAGCTTGACAACTCGCAGCACCAGAACCTCTAGCTCGTTTGGTGCGTTCCTGACCTCTCTGTCCATGTGTTGTATTTTGTCGTAACCATCGAAATTCAGTACTCTCCCTCATACTACCGCGCAACATGGATTGCAACTGGCCTCGATGCTGGTTTTGCTACGGCTATATCGATACGCCCTAAATGGCTTAAAGATATCTGCTCCATCTTATTCTCCGTATATTATATCGTCTATGCGAATGAGGCTGATGAAAAGGTACGTCTCTGTCATTCTAATGCCATAACTATTTACAGAATACGCTTAGATCCGTAGGTTCAGAGCTGTGCCAACCGTCGAAATGCTCAGAACTACCTGGGAAAAGACTAGTAACCCATATGTAAGTTGATGTCGTCGCATTCAGCTTCCAGCCTAAATCGTTTGCAGATTCGTTTACTTGCACTAACGCCACCAATGTCTCTGTGCAGAAAGATTTTACTGCCGAGGCCTCCTACGTCGACATACGACCGTCCTTTAACGGTGCATATATACTTTGCACCCGCTGCACCACAGCTTCAGCAGGCAACAGATCTTATACTTGACTTCCCTGGTGGCGGGTTTGTTGCAATGACCCCGGAACATCACGATGAACGCTTACGCTCGTGGGCGCTCCGCACTGGTAAACCAGTGCTCTCCGTCGAGTACGGCAAGGCACCAGAATGTAATATCAGAATCATGTGCCTCGGTTCCGTTAGCTAATTGGTGTATCAGATCCGTACCCTTTTGCGATGGATGAATGCTTCGATGTCTACCAGGCACTCTCCATGTCTGCTGGACGATGTATTGGCATGTCTGGTAAGAAGCTTAACATTATCCTGACTGGAGACTCTGCGTAAGTCCATTCCTGTATGGTGCATGCCGCTCATTCACAATGATTTTAGCGGAGCAACACTTGTCGTGGGCGTTATGATCAAGATTTTACAACATAATGCTGCAGTCCCCGTTTCTACAGCACCTCTTCCCTCGCCTGTCGCGCTTGTTCTGAGCTATGCCGCGCTAGACTTTAATTTTACCTCTTGGATGTCCCCGGAGAATCTCCAAGTTTTACGCTCGGAGCAATCCTCAGGCAATCTTCCTGGTATCCACGAACTGGCATCGCAAAAAGACCACCTTCAGCATGTCAGTCCGCTCAGCATGGTGGGAGACCGCAAGCATGGGCTTGGCAGACGGAAATTACATAGACGCAGGAGCTGGAGAGATGCGCTGCGGGATTTGACAGGAGTAGACGCTGATGCCGTTAGGGCGAAGCCGCTACCGAAGCAACACCACTCGACGTTGGGAGTGAAGAGAAAGAGCTCTGTAGTGTCGTTCGCAACCCGCACTGGAAAAGATGGCGTACGTGCAGCGCAGCACGACGATAGTGGTTTTTGGGCGGGCTCCGAAAGCGATGGGGATTCTGAGCCCGTGAGGGAGGAGGATCGGCCACTTGAGGATCGGGTGCGCTATGTGTACCCTGACTGTGTGGCCAGCGATGGCGCACCATTACATCCGACTCTCGAGAAACAGCAGGAACAACTCTCGGCAGCTGTGGCAGAAGCTGACAGTAAAGCATCATCTACCAAAGGCGAACAGGATAAGAAGCGCGAACCGATTGGTACCCGCTTGACGATGACTAGCCGCACGGGATACTTCCAGGATAGAATTATACCTCCAAGTATGGTACGTACGATCTCTTCTTGATTCCTACTCGATGCTTATCAACTCCACAGATGCGTGCCATGGCTATCCTCTACATTGGTCCTCACCACAACCCCGATTTTACCACTGATTACCTTATCTCACCCATTCTCACACCCTCAAATCTCCTTGCACAGTTCCCCCCTCTTCTGATGCAATGTGGTGAGAAGGATCCATTCGTGGACGACACCGTCATTTTTGCAGGACGTGTGCGTGAGGCCAAACGTGCACGTAAAATCGAGCTGGACCTTGCTCTCGCTGGCAAGAGTGCACGCTTTGGGTCAGCACTTCAGATGAGCACCGCGCACGCTTCAGATGACGAGGGCATCAAGAAGTTGAAGGGAGAGAGGGACCAACTTGCGAAAGAAACCGAGGACGACTGGGTACAGATGGTGCTCTTTTCCGACTGGAGTCATGGGTACCTACAGATGATGACGCTGATGAGCGAAGCGCGGGCTGTGGTGGAGGATCTCGCTGACTGGATGGACGATGCGTTTGTCAGGTACAGCGGTAAAGAGAACGGGAGCCCTAGGGTCGAGCTCAATTCTGCTGAGAATTCTGGGACCAAGAAACCCCGCTCGCGGAGGAATTCTCCGCAATCTTCGACTCAGTCCCCAAAACGCGTCAACGGCGACGCCAAAGAAGATGTGCATGGAAACGACGGTAGCCCCAGCCCGTTCACGTCTGAAACGGAGACTGACGACTCGGGAATCACGTTTGTGCCTCGGAAGCGGTTTAGCATGTCACAAGGGAGCTCACCGAGTTCAACGCCTCCGATCAACTCGCGGAGGGGATCTAGTGAGCGTGCTGAAATGATGCTGCAAACGCAGAAGATGGGGCACTCGCGTGCGGAAACTGCCACGACAACGCCTCAGAGTAGCACGCCACGTGGAGGGAACGGGAAGATGGGACAACGGATCACGGAGTCTGAGCTAATGAGGCGGAGGAGGTTGCTAGATTCACATATTTTTGAGGGAACTCGTGAAGGATAAAACGAAATACTAGTAGTAGGTGTAGTGGTATGACAGAAAGTAGGTATAATTGTATAGTACTTTGTATCATATAGTCAGTGACTTGCACCTTCACAGTAGTGATGCCAGCCGCGAACGTGGGCCTGTGACTATCGTCGCTCTAGATGGGAAGAACTTTGCAAACGATGGGATCTGAGGTCGGTACGTTGGATAATACAATACCGGCGGCTGCGGACTCAGATTTCTAGCGCTTTACGGATTGGATTGGTTGTTTAAGCTTGTGCAAGCCGAGTGAGCCGGATGAGTAACTGGTTATTATTGTGATGACTACTTATCTGGCGGATCAGAAGGACAATGGAAAGGATTCACGAACCCGGCCGGGTTTACGAGAGTGTACAGCATAGCGGTGCTGTGGCACTGTAGACTAAATTCAGACACAGCCACATTGGGGTCTTTGCTGTTGCAGCGCCGTGAGTACGTTGAATCCGGCTGTCGACGATGACGAAGCTTGTTCGCTAGCTTGCTCCAATCCGTACCGGCATTGCCAACCCCGTGGTGGTGTTAGTTGAACGTTGTAGTTTCCACTCCGGAGAAACGACTTTTAAGGCTGTGCATTTTTTTGGGTTACTTACAAAAAGACGCCAGGGAGCACGCGATTCAAATCAAGCATCCGCTCCCCACCACCCGTCACAACGGAACCCTTCTGTTAAGAACGTCTCAAGCTCAAATCAAAGAAGAAGCTCCGTATCTGGTTTCCCTCGCCTAAATAATAAAAAGGGCGCATCCATCATCAAATCATGAACCTCGAATCAACCCGGGTTCAGTGGCCAACTCCCACAACCTCCGTGACTAATAACAACAACCAACCCGTCCAGTTTCATTCTTATAACCCACACAATCAGAGACATCCTTTTCTACCAATGTCCCAGTCTCAGCCTCAGCCGCAACCCTCCTTTCCTCCTGGTGCAGGTCCCAATGACACAAGTGAACAGCCAACCCATTATCCACCAGGGCACGCGTACAGGAGGAGTCAGAGTAATTCCCCCTTCCGCCACTCCGTTCATCCGACCCCATATCCACTTCCATCAAACATCCCACCCATCCAACATCCATCCATGTCAGCCTCTCAGCCTCATCCAGAGCTCAAGCAGGAGTCCTACTATTCCCCGACATCAGCGGAGCTCTATAGTCACGCCCAGGTCCTCGCCTCAGGTGCCGGAGAGGGCTCTGCATCTACCCACTACAGCTCCGCTCCCAGCGTAACTCGTCTCCCCCCTATTTTACAAGTCGAGAAGAAACAGGTTACTACATCCGCAACCCAGGCAGCGAGCGCGAGTAGGCGGAGGAATGAGGCACATTTCGCATGTCCGGTACCGGGTTGTGGGAGCACTTTTACGCGTCGATTCAATCTAAGAGGTGCGTATTCACAGCATATCTCTATCCTCAGTATTTACATTTCCGCTCCCTGCAGGACATCTTCGATCTCACACCGAGGAACGCCCATATGTGTGTGAGTACCCTGATTGCAAGAAGGGCTTTGCGAGACAGCATGACTGCAAGTAAGTCTTCGTCTTCTTGCTTCCTCATTAAAACTGTCACTTGGCTTCGGCCAACCGGTGTTGTGTCATTCACGCCATCCGTTCCCATCGATTTCGTTATTGACTCCCCCTATGCGGCATACTCACGTCATGATCTGCACAGGCGACATCAAGCACTGCATGCCACACGTTCGCAATCGAACATCTGTCAGGGCTGCAAGAAAACTTTCAGCCGCCTGGATGCCCTAAACGTAAGTTCCTCATATCGCCATAAACCGAACATGCCCTCATGTAGATCCCCCTTTGATTTCATCCAGCGACATCGTAAGTGGTGATTTCCGGTATTCTTCAGAAGCAACTTCCTAACCATTCCGCGGTATAGTTCGCTCCGAGGGAGGTTCTGAATGCAGACAGGCACATGCCCAAGCAATCACGCAAGCTCAGGGTCCTTCACTACCGGATCACCCTCCCGACAACCACCCAGGACCCAGTACAAGCACTGCCAGTTGATCAACTTGCAGTGGCCAGTGGCAAGACGTACGGACAGATGGACTCCCGGAAGGCCTTAGATCTTTCTATTCATGCTTTCATGACTACATAACACTTTACATTTCGGATGTAAGATCACGATTACCTGAGCTTTAGGCTCGTCATCCATTACCCTTTCTTCGCACTGATGTACTCGTTGTATCGCTTTTCCTTTCAGTGTGCTTACAGGGTTTTATGGTTAGTATACTTACTTAGCTCATAATGATCCCCTTCATTTTCTTCGATACCACTTCTCCATGGCCGGTTGTCTATATCGTAAGTGTTGAACTTCCGCGGAGCCAGTTCATATCCATGCCATGCACTCATCGAAATGCTGTGGGAGGTCAACAGCATATGGTGCATGTGACATGGGTGTTGTCATTACATAATATTATTGTGTATACTAGCCTTCCTGTATCAAATTTGGATAATAATCATTAGATGGTGGTTTAGAATCAAATTTATCCGACTCTGGGTCACTGTCTGAGGTCTCGAATGTTAATTTTCACCGACTCGTTAGCCAGAAAGCCTGAATGACCTATATCTAGGAAGTACTGGCACTGCATTAACGCTAGAGTACTCCCCATATTTTTAGGTCAAACCTTTAATGAAGACTCCAATTTCGCAGGGATGTATGCCTAGGACACTTTGCAGATATGTCGTTCCTTGCGGCGTCCCATATCCTATGGTGTTGATGAAATGCGGCATACAGGACAGCAGCTGACAGTAGTGGCATCGGATTGAGAATTCAACACGGCAGTGTCCACGTGCGCGGCTCCTTTAGCACTACATACATACTTTGCGTCATGACACGCAGTCTCCATACCTCTTACCCTCCATACTCTTCATTCTGATTTCTCCCCATGTCGAGCTTTCCCGACTATTATGCGCTACTTAATGTGCCAAAGACGGCCACCACTGAGGAGATTAGACAGGCTTATAAAAGGGAGTCGCTCAGGTCATTTGGCAGTCCATACCAGTACACTTCTTTCGACTCAACTACTATTCAACTTTGCAGGACTCATCCAGACAGGTTGGCCAACGGTACTGAGCAGCAGAGAAAGGCTACGACAGAAAAGTTCCAAGTTCGTTTCATGTGCCTGCTGTTGGATGGATGGTAATTTTCTAGCAGGCTGTAGCAGATGCCTACTATGTTCTGTCGGACCCAGTACGACGGAAAGAATACGATGCATTATACTCTTCAAAGGGCGCTGGAGATAAAACCAGCGACCCTAAGGCATCTTCGAATTTCTTTGCGCACTTTGCCAACATGTTTGGTGGTGGTGCAGCACAACCCCAAGAGCCAAGACCTGATGCTGAGAACGTGTTTGCGGACGTTTTCGAAGAGGTTCGCAGTCCGCTTTATCCTCGTGCTGTTTTTTCTTCTTGAACGTGGTTCGTATACATAGCTCCTGCGTCCAGAGGTGGAACGCCATGCGCCATGGTGGTCGTATGTTGGCGCTGTCAGCGGTGGTGGTCGGTACCTCGCTTTAATACACGATCCTCTCTCTCAACGATCACTTTTTTAAAAACTGACAGTAATAGGATTCATAGTCGCCAATCTCCCAGGTGTCATGATAGGCGCGTATGCGGGCAACCGCATTGGTGCGATCCGCGACGCGAAAGGTAAGAGTGTTGCTGCTGTATTCTCCGAACTTGGAGGTAGCCAGAAGGCGGAGGTGCGAAACCCGTTCGCTGACTTTGGTAGTGTACCGTCTGACGAGATTTGGCTTTGACTAGATATTACGCGCACTGGCTACCAAGGTGCTAGGTGCTACTCTGTGATAGACGTATTATTGGGTCGGCGTCATACCTGGATGGAAGTCTGAACCTATATTGTACACGTATTTATGTTCAGGAACCATGTATTCTATAATATTCCCCTGTACTGTGGCATGCAGGTCTTTTCGTAATCGGATGTTTGAATCCCGGACTCGGAACACTTGGAGAATCACGTGAGGAATGGACAAGTGACTTTGGACTCCTCTTCCGACTTGCATTCGACGTATACTCTCCCTCTACCATCACTTCACAATGTCGCTCGCGATGCTCGCCGGTGGCGCTGAGTGTGGACCATCTAACCCACTCCAGAGTCTGTCCAAAAGATTTGATCAGGATCGCGGGGTGCAACAGGTGCGTGTGGGTTTATGGGGGAATCTAGGGGGTCATTAAGTACGATTCAATTGCGCAGGATTTTGTCGGTGGGTCGCGTACTGGGCCATATCGAGAGGTAACTACGCAGTCTCCTGCGTTTAATGAATGCAATAACATTCCACATAACCAGGTATTCCGCACCCAGCAACCTACTTCACCCGAGCTGCACCAACATGCGGAGCGTTTCTTTAATTCCACTCCTACTCCCGGGACACAGCTAGTCGCTCCTCAACCATTCAATCTGTCTGCACTGCACGACGTCCTCCCTCAAGTGCAGGTGTCCGTACAATCACCGCAGACCCAAAGTCCATTCCCATCCGGATGGGCAAGCGATTTTCTATCGCAGCAAGTCCAAGTGCCTGCTCCCGCGATCAAGCATGTCGAGACTCAGCAGGACAGAATGCGAAGTCCCGTTTTGAGTCCAGGAATGCAAAGTGCGTATATTTTTTGGCGGGGTCTAATGAACTATATGCCGAATTCAACGTCATTAGGTAGTATGCCCTGGAGTGCTTCGCATACAGCTTACGGAATGAGTCCTATGTCAGGAATGATGACGGCAGTCCCATTGCCGATGCAAAGACCTGCTTTTCAGACTGATCGTGCGTATTTACAGTATATTCGAATACGACCAGGCGCTCATAAATTACCAAGAACTGTCATGGGACAGAGAGTTTCAGACCCAGGAAACAATGTTGAATGCCCCAATAGCAGAACCCGCTGTTCAAGTCGCATCCAATTCTGCACCACAGGGTGAGATGGCTGAATACGCAGCACGAGTCATCGATGCCGTCAAGGACGACCAGAACCCAAAGTTTCAGCAGAGCCAATTCATGAGCCTCATGCGTCAGTTCCGCGATGGCGAAGTTGTCGTTGAAGATGACAAGATCGTTCCGAGCGAAGGTAGCACGGCTGCTCGCGTGGACGTCAAGGGCAAAGGGCGTGCGGTCGACATTCCTGTGCGAGAAGTTCACCAGCCTGGAATGATGCATTCCGTACCTGCGAGCTCTGCCCAGGGATACCAGGGCTCTGTTGAACTGAACGAGGCTTATCGCCACCAACACAACGACGCTAACGATGATTATTTCCAACGAGAAAACGAGGAGTACTTGAAGTACTGGGATGCTCATTATACTGGACCTGTAGCCAACACCGTGTCCGCGGGCGACCGAGGTTCGTGGCATGAACTACAAGAAGCTTGGGATGCCTTGGAAGCTACCTCCACGGGAATTAAACCCTTAGTAAATTACCAGTTTCAGACGAACAATCCTTATCTTCTCGGCGACAGGACGCACCATCATGAAATCCACATGAGTCAGGCTCAACGTTTAATTGATGTCAGTCGCAAGACTATTCTTGATTCGATCGCATGTAGACTGACTCAGTGTATCAAACAGAACGTGCTGGAATTAGAAGCAGCTGTCCAGCGAGATCCGAACAATGCTGCAGCATGGTATGAGCTAGGCGTCAAACAGCAAGAAAACGAACGTGAAGCAAAGGCTATCCAGGCTTTGGAACATTCCGTCGAGCTCGACCCCTCACATCTCTCAGCGTGGCTTGCCCTCTCGGTGTCTTACACGAATGACAGTAATCGGACGGGTGTTTACAATGCAATCAAAGAATGGGCGCTCCAGAATTCCAAGTACCAGTACATCGTACAGAGCGTCAATTTGAACACAGCCAACGTATCCTCTCCCGGTGATTTTGGCGCTTTGATTCAGTGTCTGATTGGCATGGCGCGGAGCGCTGACGAGGTGGGAGGAGTTGATGCAGATGTACAAGTAGCGCTCGCAGTGCTACTAAACACGACGGAGGTACGTGGTTACCGTATTTCATTTCCACCTGTTCCGTGTTTCATGGCTAATGATGACGCCGGTTAGGATTACACGAAAGCGCAAGATTGTTTCTTGACAGCGTTGGCGGTTCGCCCGGACGTTCGTGTTTCATCTTAAATTATGGACGCGTGGCTGACGCATATGACAGGACTGGCTTCTGTATAATAGAGTGGGTGCCACGATGGCAAATAATGGCCAGGCCGAAGAAGCAATCGAGTTCTATCATCGGGCTCTGGATCTTAACCCGGCGTATATACGGGCAAGGTACTGTGAACCCTTTACTCGTAGTTGGTGGTTGAGGGTGCTGAATGCGACTCGTGTGTGGTAGGTTTAACCTGGGTATATCTTGCATTAATCTTCGGGTGGGTCTTCCTTGTTCCATGCGAAGCTGTGTGGTTAATCTTGGTGCGCAGCGATATGAGGAAGCGCAGTCACATATTCTTGATGCGTTGGTTCTGCAAGATAGTGATGGTGTAGCAGATGACAGTGGTATGAATGACAAGCGTGGCGTGACATCCTCCGCGCTGTGGGAGAGTCTCAAGACTTCATGCTTGCACCTTCAGAGGGTCGATCTTGCATCGCTGTGTGACCGGAGGGATCTGGATGGCAAGTTTTGGACCATCTGATGTTCTTTAAGGGGCTGACGACAAGATATTGTACAGGATTCAGGAATGCATTCCAGGGCACGCCCTGACAAGCCGATGTGCTCGTTCAACGTCACATGCTATGATCTGTGATATGTCTTGTTACTTCGTACACTTGTTCCGTTCCTAGCACTTCTTGATCTCGCATCTATATATCAAGTAGAACCTGTTGTTCTATCAATCTAAAGTACTTTTGGAATACGAGTCAATCGAACCTGAAGTACTTGGCCCAGGCCCAGGAATGCCCAGCCGTTTATGCCGCTCGTCACGCGTAGTAGCGAGTATATTTTTGAGCATTGGCATGTTATGCTCGTTCAAGTTGTGCTCATCGACTGCTTTCTTGAGAACCGACATCTTTTTCTGCTTTGCCTCAAACTGTGCCTTTTGCTCAGCGACGCGATCTCGGATTTCTTGCACGTCATCGTCTGACATGGGAATCATGGTGGGGGTGCGTCTGATCATGGCTACTGTAGTGTAGACTAGGACGACGAAGTCGACGATGGTAAGCGGGGATAATAGGGCAGGCCTCGGATGTATAAGTTTGGCGCCGCACAACAAGGACGTTGTTTGGTCAAAAACCCCGAAGTCAGCCTAAAGGCAGCAGCGCAGCAGAAAAACCATAAACACGCACGACAACTTCAGACTGCGCAGATAGTTCTTTCAGTA
>PVXU01004166.1:14398-26592 GCA_002994865.1 Rhizopogon parksii | reverse complement strand
TCAGTGAGGGGAGAATCTGTGATCCTTGTTGGCTCTAAGATGTTTGATACAGAATACGTGTAGTTGATTGGCCAATCTGAACCAAAATCCAAAGCCGAACGGAAAGAGTCATCAATGGATGACTCCAGAGAATTGAGTATGACTTTGGAAGATGGATGCTGCAATGATGTATTCGCTGATCCAGCGGATAACGTCATCGGCTCGGGGACAGACTGTCCTCGGCGGCTCTGTAAAGTCTCCATGGCAGCTTTCAAAGCAATTGTAGCCGCCTGTTTAAACCCTCGCTCTTCTGCTGCTACATCGTTTAGCAGGACATTACGGTGACAGATGAGTCTAGCGATCTCAAGGCGCATCTGGGAGATCTGTTTTGCTGCATTTTGTACTGCATCTTGAAGGCGATCTCGTGTTGACCGTTGGAAGGGTGTCAAAACTGCTGCGTTGCGAGCGAAATGCATTTTTGCTTCGAGAAGAGGTTGCGCTACACATATCCGATCTTCAAGATCGACAATAGTAGATCGCAGGAGTATGGTGCGACTGCTTTGGGGAGGTGAATTGTCGTTGGTCGTGAGGGAGGAGCGGCGCCCAAGGAAACAACCGAGATCATCAATGTCATTCGAGGGCAATGAGGAGTCGCACAGACTGAGGCGAGCAGAAGCCAATTCCGCTTTCACTTTGTCGAACGTGGCTTTGAATTGAGATGCTCCTTCTATCTCACGTACGATGGGAGGCTCATAGGTGATGTCTTGTTGATTGCCGAGCCTGGTCCTAATTTCGGCATTTGGGTGCTCGTCCTCTGAATATTCCTCTATTGATTTAGGGGAACGGCTCGCAGAACCCCATGATCGAATTTTGGGCTGGGATTGTTGCACCGCCCGTAAGTCCTGAAGATGTGAATGTGCAGCAGCAAGTCCAGTCAATTTCACATCCCTGCCTGGCATTCCAGGAGGACGCATTCGAATCCCAGCAGACTTGAAAGCACTAGCATAGTTGATGCGCGAAATCCATTGATTGGCCTCCAGCTCACTTGAAGCCTGGAACAAGATCTGACGCCCATCAGCGAGGGTCAGGCGGAAGGTGTTTGGATGCTGCAGAAACATCAGCATCACGTAGAAGAGCAATGCAAGAAACAACATGCCTTAAGGTACGACCGGTCGAAGACAGCAAGTGCGTCTTTGATCGATAGAACCTCATCAGGTTTGGAAAGCACCGTTTGCATGGTCGGATTTCTAGAAATATCCGACGGTGACATAAACGTGGCAGCCCATGATGGATCACGAAAGAGAAGGATTTGCGAGCTCGTCAAAGCAGCACCAAATGATTTCCACTTGCGGTTCGAGGGTTTTTTACCGCCTTCCAAGATATCGTCTTTGCGGTTCAAAACAGAGACCTTTGACAGTTTAAGCTGCCAAGTCTCCTTCTGAGGTGACAAAAGACCGGGAAATGAGGACGTCCCCATGAGCGACGGACTGGGAATACCACCTACACCGAGGCTGAATAACCCGGAAGACAAGTGATTGTGTTCAAAGCAAGTGATCTCGACCGTATGTCCTTGGAAGGCAGACCAAAGTTCGTTATTGTCCCATGAGCCGCTTGTTCCCTCCCAACAGTACGGGTTGTCTAAGGGTATATGTTGTTCGACATTCACACGGAGTGAATCAAGTAAGTGCTTCAAAGCAAAGCGTCACACACAATGTCTTGAAGAGAAGAAACCACTTACATTGGTGATCAAGTAATATGGATCAATCTTCGGTCTGCTAAGTAGAGTGCCTCCTGTTGGTGTCGTTGGAAGACCGGTGGAAGTGGGTGGTCGTGAGAAACCACCATCGACTGGTAGATGAGGATCCATAGGGTCTTCGATGAATATGAAAGGAGCGAAAACAATATTATCATAAAAGCACTGGGCGGGTGTATTAGTTCTGAAGGGGGGAGGGCATCAGTTTCAAACATACATCCAACACTTCGGGTATGACTCCTGAGATAGCCGTGTTTTTCAGATAGTCAACTTTCGTCATCTTGCGCTTATTGGACTTATTGAAGGCATCCGTATGAAGCATGATGAGACTGAAAGCGAGAATGTATGGGATATCTAAAGTCTGGTCAGTACAAGGCCAATGCCATACATTAGTGAGAGCACGCTTGCCATCGGACAGGAAGACGCCTGGGTTGCATTCAACATATCGCTTCGAAAAAGCTTCCATCACTCTATCGATTTGCTGTGTTTCCCGCGGAAGACCAATATGCATCAAAAGCCGACGTAGAGCAACATCCAGAGGATCCCCGGTAAAGGAGAACTTTCCGATATAGAGTTTGAGGGTAGCTACATACTTGGCTTCCGCACTAAGGATCAACTTAGAATAGGGAAAAGTGAAAAAACGAAGTTGATATACCTTGACGCTAACAATCCTGCAATATCAGCTTTGCCAACAAGGGAAGTAAGCCTATACAAGAAACTGTCGGGTAACTCGTCTTGATGAGGTCTCAGATCTTCAGGCGGGACCGACGAAAGCAATGATGGGCGTGACCGAGAAACTGGCGAGGCAGTTATGGAACCGTCGAAAACTGTCCCGCTTTTTGGTGAGCCAGTGGATGATGCAAAAAAATTGAGCGAAAGCCGATGCAAGAGAGGTGGATTCGTTGCAGAACGTGGTCGAGAGTTGGAATGATTGGCTGAGGTGGGCGATGTAAGACTTGAGAGCGCGTTTCCAAAGTGAGGTGTATGGCTAGAAGGAACAGGAGTTGTTTGTGATGACAGAGTAAAAAATGAACGAGTGCGTGAACGAGTGGAATCGGCGGTAGCAGGGCGACGTAATGCAGGTCGAGGAGAATGAGCGGAACGAAACGTTGGATCGATAGTTGTGGGATGAAACTGGGACGAAGTGAATGTTGATGGAATCTTGGGTAACGCAGGTGCATCAGTGTTGGAGCGAGAGGGGCGTCTGGAGATCCTCTCCGAATGTCTTCGTGTCAACCTCGAAGCGGATCGTTGCGGTGACTGCTGAGGAGGTGTGAGAGTATCCGATTGAAAGTCTATGTGAAATGGTGATGTCGGCTGCAGTGCTGGAAGGGAAAGAGAATCAGTCGGAACTGAAAGCAGTTGTTGCGAAGGTTTCTTCGACATCTGGCGAACAGGTGATACTTCTCTCTTTCCTGGAATCGGCGGTGGTTCTGCATATTTCTGTTCGACTCGCTTGGAACAAGATCGTCTCTGGTCAATAGAAAGACCACGAGCTCTACTAGTATCCGCTCCGTCGAGAGGCTGCGTCGGCTCACCTGCCCGTCTATGTGCACGGCATGATTGAGAACTTCTGCTGTGTCGGAGTGGGAGAGTCAAGTCGCGTTGGTCGATGCCCGTTGATGAAGGAGTGACGAAAGAAACTGTGTGCACTCCACGGGGAACAGATGTATACGGGGTGTTATGGTACACATCAAAATACATCGTTGGTTGGGCATTTCTGGGCTCAGTGGAAGTTGAGGAAATGTTTGCTGTAGGTGAAGGGGTGGATTTGTCCGTGGATGCGGACGGCGAGATAGCTTGGTCCAAAGACGTTGCTACTGAGTCGGAATTGCCGGTGACATTCTGGGTCTTCGGAGGCATAGGTGGGAGCTCCTTATCCAGCATAAATTTTGAAGGACTTCTTGGAATGACGCCGAGTTCATCAGAGGGCATAGCAGCTAGACTTCGACGTGCAGACGCGGACACGGGTAGTATCTTTCGTGTCCAGTGAGGAAGTGAAAAGAAGTGAAGAGGGCGATTACTTGTGTCGTTCTGGTGGCCGGCAGACTGAGACTTGGATGCAGAGCTGTCGGGGGAGAAGCCCGGGCGAGCAGTACTTCCATTAGCATGGTGTGGGGCAGCTGGGACTAGAGTATCGGGACGGCGACTGTCCATCGCTGGGGAGTTCCTGCTCCCCGTACCTAGAAAGCCGACCATGCTGGAACTTCCTGAGCAGTCAAACTAGGACTTGAAGCCTATGTAGTGGTGGCTGTGATGAGGTTCAATCTTAAAGCTGAACCCGCCCAAGGCAGTTCAGCGCTAGCGCTCAGCGTTCAACGTTAACGGCGAAAAGAGACTTGACAGCGACCGTGGGCATGTCTGTCGTACTTGGACGAACATATCATATGATACGCTATACGAATATCATTCAAAGTGGCGTCTAAGCTCCCACTACTCTAAGTCTTCTGTCACAACCAATCACAACAGTCATTATTTAGAGTCCAGACCAGTCACTGTGTCTGCGACTCGGGAGTCGCAGTGAGCGCACAAATGTTAGACCTATCGACCACACATCTGCGGACATATGTGGGGAAGGGGGTTGAATCTAGATATCTCATGCTGTCCTGGCCTTCCGTCGTCTGTCCTTCTCAATGTTGATCCTCTTTTCTTCAAGTTTCGCGTGCTGTAGACTGTGAGATCAGAATACAAGTGCTCGATTGATGACAACTAACCTCAGTAGCCCGTTTTCTCTCTCCATATTTCATTCTTTCGTACAATTGGCGCTTGCGTTTGCTCATCAACATCTTGTTCATGTCGTCCTCACCCTCGCCATCGGTAACAGTGTCTTGCTTCTGTTTCTGTTTCTTTTGTACTTCCCTCTCGAATGCGCCATAGTCAACGCCTGCCGCTTCCGCAGCAAGCTCCGCCGCACGCAAGGCTTCTGGGCCATCTACAGCAGCCACTGCCAAGGCAGCCATTGAAGTCGCACCCTCCTCTAATTCTGATCCCATCTCTACGTCTTCCTCCTGGCTATCCTCGCTGACCTCGGCGTCGTCGACCAAAGTGTTTCCGACATCAGCCAGTCCAACAGTTGGATCATATGCTCCATCCCGCTCACCAAATGGCGATAAGTGCGGTGGAAGTGTCTTTCCTTGCGCATACAAATCCTCCAGCAGGATTTTTCCAGCGTTGATACAATCAACAACCCACTGCGGCTGCACATACTTCCTTCGTCTCCGACGTTCTCGTTCCTGAATTGTCTCTTCAGGAGCTTTAGCAACTGGCCTGTCGATAATGACGTGGGTGATTGATTCGTCATCCTCCGTAAAGGGTGAGCCACCTCCTGATGAGACCGGCCAGCCTATACGACCGCCAAAGGACCGGATAAGGAACTCGAATATCGATCGGGATGATTCTCGTGATAGCCAAAAAGTATATGGGGCAAATATGTTTGTTGACGATGCTTTTGGTAGGGAGGAGAGCGAGAGAAGTGTGGGGAGAGAGGATGTTACATCGGAATCAGATTTTGAGGTTTGTGGAACAAATTCCTCCTCAGCACCCTCGACGAAGGAATCAGTCTGGTTAAAATCTACATCAGCAGGAGGCGCCGAGGATGACTCTGCAGTGATGTTCCTGATTGTCTGCCGAACTTCCTTGCTAGATACCTTGGGAGCATCGCTATTTTGTCCTCGAGTCGTTGGGTTAGGGTTCGCTGGTCGAAGATTAAACGCCCCGACACCCGCTCCAGATTCATCCTTGCCAGAGTCCAAGGGTGGTGGATATACGAATCCAGCGTCGGTATATAACTTGAAAAACACAAACCCAAGTAACGTCTGGTACAGTTCGAGGAAGGTGAGCATGACACGGACATCTACGTCGGATGGTATCTGAATTGACGATCTGAGAAACATAAAGACAGATTCGATGAGAATAGCTCACGTTCTGAGGGAACTGATACGGCACGAGCCAGGTTACAATTTGATCCATTACTTCTGCTTGGTAGTAGACACCTTTGATGGACAAGAAAATCTTTCGCAGTGAGCGCGTGTGCATGACATATAGCTGCCACTCTGCAGCCAAACGGGCACAATTTTCAATGAGGGCAGGCGAGACGCGAGGATTCGAGGGGAGAGATGCGAAAAGGAATATCATGCACAGGGCGTCATCGATATCTCGTACTGCGTCGATAAATGATGGGTACCTAAATCCGATCAGCCCACGCCTTTCGCTGGTACTTGCGTAGCATACCTCTCTTTGACAATATGATCCAATCGGTATATAGGTTTGTTCTCTTCTAGGTTTTTTGCAGTTGACCACTCCCCCCGGCCAAGTGCCCGAGATATTTTTTTTGCGAAGGCTTTGTGTTCCCTGAGCTTGTTAAGGACTGGCTCATGGGCGAGGTATGCAATATCTTTCGCATAGTAAAAAGAAGTTGGTGCTGTTGACCCCTTGTTGGCCCGTTTCTTATGTCTGGGTTCACGAGGGAAGATTCCTGCACAGATCCAGGTATGAGTTGAGGTTACTCTGCGAAACCATCACAACACACCTTTGAGGATACAGAGTCGGCGGAAGTCAGCCAGAGAGCACTGAAGCTTTTTTACGGCAGATGACCGTGTAACATAGGCCTTTGCTGCACCAGCCTTTCCTTTTTGTTTCAATCGACCCATGGCGGACGAGAGAAGGGTAGATTTGTCTAAGATCACTGAGTGAAGTACTGAAGTCTAAATTACTCATCGCCAAACTTTTCAATTGCTTGTTTGGTTTCACAAACAACTTGAAACGCTTCTCCAAGCAATCATGAGGTAGGGTGCAAGTCCAGGGCATCTAGACGTTGGCTGATAATTCTCTAGTCAATACGTGCATGTCCCAAAGTCAGAACTCGACGAGGCTCAGCTGCGCCAGCTAGAGGAGCATGAAATCAGTCAGGGCCCTCTTTCAGTTCTGCAACAAGCAGTTCGCAACCATGCCCAAGTCCTCATCTCTTTGCGAAATAACAAAAAGCTTCTCGCCCGTGTAAAGGCATTTGATCGACACAGTAATATGGTGCGCCAACCTCATCAATAGGTTACCTGACAGTTACTGAACTTGCATCCCATAGGTACTGGAAAACGTCAAAGAGGTGTGCATCTACGCCATCACTGGTGGAATCCGTACTGAACTACCGTGCAGATGTGGACCGAAGTTCCCAAGGGTAAGAACAAGAAGCCAGTAAATAAGGATCGCTTTATCAGCAAGATGTTCCTTCGGTGAGTAATACATTCATGCATAAGCTTCCATGGCAGGATGATGATTGTGATCTATCAGCGGCGACTCGGTAATTCTTAGTAAGTGGAGGCGCTCTGGAACGGTTCTTCTCTTGCTGACGCCCTTTAGTTCTTCGCAACCAAGCTTAGATCGACACGGTACCGAATGGCCTGCAAGGGACATTGCCACTCTGTGGTCGTGTGCACCCCTTGTACGGTTCTACTCCTGTCTGCTACGGAAAATAGGACGAACCTGAATGTTGCACGTCTGCGCCATTACATCTGTAATCTCTGCATCTTCGTTGCTTGTTGTTTGTATGGTCTGTTCAAGTACTTAAAAATATTGTTTCTCCAGTGCAGTGTTTTGAGCGTAGTAAAATATCCAACCCAAATTTGTTGCCTCAAACATATCTCTATTCACCCATGACAGCTCTGAGGTCTCTGTGAGCCCATCTAAGAGAGGTCTACATTGTTAGTCGCTCGTCCCGAACTTCCCAGCGAGAACGGCAGTTAGTAGCATCACCTTTTCTCTTCCAAACTTAATAGCTAGCTCATACATCAGGTTCGTAAGGCAACCTGTAGGTGTTCCTCGAAGCTTGAAGTCTATGTTCCAATGATCGATAGTGATATCGTTTAGCTTCTTTTATCATCTGCCCCTAAAACTCGATACATCTGATCCATGGTCTGTCAACGCCCGCCCGAATGAACCACGCATAGCATGTTGTGATGAGGTATCACCAGGGATGAATTCCATTGTGACCTCAAGTGAACGTCCTCATGTAGTTTGTTTCCAGCTGTGCCATCTTTTGAGTAAGAATAACGAAGAAGAGGTCAAGTGACGCTCAAGTCACCCTGTGGATCACATCCGCCCAGATAGGTTGACAGTGGCCTCTGCTTGCAGTATGTTAGTAACATTGAACGAGGGTATTGTAAGGGGTTGTTCACGGCAAGGTGAGTGATACATGAACGACTTCAACATCTCCGGGAAGAAAAATCGAAGTGCTTGTGAAACCCACAATACGTGACGGAGGTTGATATCCGTTTATCGTACGACCGAGTAATGGGAACCAGGGACCTCGAACGTGGTCATGCGTTGAACACAGATGTATCACCCGGCGGGCAAGCTTGGAAAATTGTCGAGCTCATCCAAAGTTTGACCCAGTAGATCACACCTAGAATGCCCCAGGGTCTAAGCTTTGTGTAGTACAAACAGAACTAAAACGCTGATAAATCACCTGACCTTCGACTGGGATCTTCATCAGAAGGAATGGCTGGAAACCATATTTCGTACCGATGTCCATCGAAACAGCAGAAGATACACAAATGGCTAACGGCTGTCCATTTACAGGATGCTCGTCTTGGTCCGGGTGGATCTAACATCATTATGCCACCTTGCCATCGAAGCTCGACACGTTCGTTTTTGCCTTCTGTTATAACCAGCGCGCTTTGGTCTTTCATAGTGGGAATGAACGGTTTCTTAACTGAGGTCACGGTGAGGAACTTAATAATCGATATGCAGGTGTGGCGACTGCATTTTGGCGTGCAAAGAAACACTATTGAGGAGTTCGCAAGGGCATGCGCCTTTGAAATGCTGAGGGGTGCCAAGGCTCCTCCCGAAAACCGTGAATGCGTCAACAATGGTTAAGCGGATATCATCTATACTCATGTCTGGAATTAATTAGAATCGCATGCGATGTGAGGCGACAGCCTTACTATGAAAGTACGGAAAAAACTGGACACATGAAGGCTAACGGATGAGAAGTGCCACAAGATATCTCATCCATCCTCCCTGTTCTGATTGCCTTGGTGCATTTATGGCCTGCTGCTTGCAATAAAGTGTGAACCACCGCTCCGAAAGCCTGGCCATTGTAACAGTGCTCTTGTGACAATGTTGCCTATAGGGTCTGCGATGTTGGCAGTATTTGACGAATCTCTCGGCGAGCCGTAGCAATTTTGTCCTCTATGACAGCCTAAACTACTATGAGTGCCAGAGTCAGAGGCATGAATTACGAAGCACAAGGCTTACCACGTCCGTCAACCATCTGTTGCGCTCAATTTCGCTGCGAAACCAGACAATGGTCTCCGACCTTGCTCGTGGGTCAGGTATGTCTGATGGGGGTACACTAGTAATGAGTAGTAGAACCCTTCAGAAAACATAACAACGCACGTCTAGACGCCCTTATAGCGTGGCGATATAAGTGAATGACTCTCTGCTGTAAAATGAAATACTTGAGACCAAAATCTGGCATATGCGCCCTTGGATGCTACAAACAAGATGAAATTGTGGCTAGAATCAAGCTAGAATTGGAGTTACGACCAATTCTTGTTTTTCCCGCTCTCCAAGTCCGCGTTGCTGGGTATTATCATTGGGGCAACATTTTGCTCTCTCACAAGTCTCTCAACATCCCATTCGCATTACAATGTCTGATGCAGAGAACCCTGTTATTGTCCACGATGCTGTCTTCCCACAGAGTGATGTTGTTGACAACATAACTGACACTGTGTCCAAGGTCTCACTCCGAAGAGACCAACAATCTTCCCAATCACCAGAATCCGTCACCGACAGTCTTGCTATAGACAAAAATGAGATCTATAGTCGGCCCTTTGTCATGTATTCCCGACCCCACCTTCTCTTTCTTCATAAATCTCCGTTGGTCTGTCCTCCGACAGGCATGCCACCTTTGAAGGATTGGTTCGGGTTTGTGTGTCTCTTACTCCTCGAGCTGTTGGCTTATTCTACTTTTGAAGAACTGAGAGTGACCAAATCAATCTTAAAAAGGACTCCGAAGGACTCTCTCAGCCCAACGCTCGCGACCGACGGTGAGGTCTTCCAATACCATTTATACATACCTACCTGACATCATTCCAGCTTCCGTAGAGATGCGGAGGACGGGGGTAAGCATTGTTAATACGTTCCTTACGACTTAGTCTGATCAGTGTCATCAGAAGGTGCTGCCCGACCCTCTTTTCGCGGGGCCGCCATCACGCAGCCCTCACAAATGGGCAATTTTAAACACCAGTCCATTCGCGCAGCTGACAGAGACCGAGACCGAGACCGAGATGTGGACAGAGAACAAGAACGGGACTCCCGGGTCAAAGACGGTCAAGAAAGACTACGGAACGTGAGTGGTCACGCCTCCTTGGCACCAGTGGGCTCATATACTTATCAAGTTATCGGACAAGTATGATCGTGACCGTCGTGCTCTTTCTTCCGTGCAACCTCGAGGAAAGGAGAAGGACTCGACCTCTCAACTTGGTAGCACATCTTCTCGAATACCCACCCAGTCGCAGCAAGCCCTTGGTAACCGTCAGTTGGACTCCCGAGAACCTCCTAGAAAGAAAGATGGTGAGACAAGCGAGGATTGGAGACGCGGTATGTTCCCTACCTTCAGATACAGCCTGAGTCACTAAGTTGCAAAATAGAACCGGCTCGTGCAGGTCGTGAGCGTAGGCTACTGTATTTTCTGATTACAAATATCAGTCATTAATATTATCTTTAGGTTCTGATAATCCTCGGCGCGAACGAGATGAGCGTGAACGACCTCGCTCAAGGGTCGGTGACTCTTCTCGCCCACGACGAGATGTTTCGCTGTCAAGGCGTGATCGTGATGACAGGGATCGTGATCGAAGAGGCGACCGCGATGACTATCAAAGAGAACCGCTGGGATCTCGAAGGGACAGGGACGACCATGAGTTTGATCGAGACTCAGAAATGGACGATCCTCGCCGCTGGAGGGATGACGGAAAGCGGGATGAGCGCATAGCAGCGAGACGGGAACGTGAACAACGCGAACGAGACAAAGATCGAATACGCGACCGCCCCGCAGCATGGGATTCTGGTGATCGTCAGGATCGTCGATGGGCCCCGGCCGATGATCGTGATGGTCGAAACAAGCGAGCGGCTGGTCGTGAAAGAAAACCTGACGAGGCGAAGGACAAGGATGATCGTAAGGATCGTGACAGAGAACGCGAGAGAGAAAGAGAGAAGGAGCCGGCTTGGATGGACACATACATCCCTTCCACTGGCAGCAACGGTTTAGGTCGTGCTCCTGGAGACCTGGATGGCATCCAGGCATTCAAGCGAGAGATTAAGGAGAGAGAGAAGAAGGAGCAAAATGCCGCTGGGCACGACGGCGATCATTCTGGTGACTTGGAAGGGAAGGGGCATACGTCTGAACCCCACTTAGACGAAATCCAGCTCTTCAAATTAATGATGAAAAAAGAAGAGCAAAAGAAGAAAGCTGACGACTCTCCCCTTGTGGATTCATCGTTACTCGCAGACCCATCCTCAGAGACCAAGGACTCAGCTCCTACAAAAGGCAGGTCAATCCATATCTAGACAAGTCGAATGTGCTAATATACTGTAAAGATCTGACATTGGTCGAAATAGCTGCAGAGCAACGCACTCATTTCACACCTCAGCCGATTTCAACCCAACTGTCTGCTTCTCCATCTCTACCCCAACCTGACACAGTCATTCACGACAGTTCCCGTTCGCTCCTTTCCATGTTATCATCATCATCATCCAGTACCCCTAGCGTACCACTTAATACCCACGAGACTGACATGGACAAAGGAAAGCCAGGAGGTTCCCGCTTCTTCCCTAAGCCCGTCCCTGTTGATTTGCCGGCACCTCAAGCGTTGCCAAAACATTCCATCGAAGCTCTTGGTGCTTCTGTCTCATCTGCTCCTCACGCTGCTCCTCCACCGGGTTGTCGTCTCCTTACTTTTACTTCCAAGACTCCTCAGGGTGCTGTAGGTCACACCGCTCCCTCGTACACAGGTTCACATTCCCCTGTGTCTCTATCGAAGAATGGCACGCCTCCAACCAACCCAACCATTCAGTCAAGTGGACTTCAATCAAGCGCATATCGTAACGACAGTTCGGACGCTGTCAGAACGCCGCAAAGCTTCTCGCCGTTCGAGGAAGCTCGGGAAGGACTAGGATTATCACCTCTGGATGCGTTCCGTCGAGGTTCTGTTGTACCTCCTGGAGATCGCAACGCGTTTGGGCATATGAAACTCGAACAGGTTGACGTACCCATTAGTGGAACTTTGCCTGGCGGTCACCCTGGCCCCTATGAGCAATTAAGCTCTGGAACCGCAGCCGCGAAAGGAAGTCGGTTTGCGAAGTTCTTTGACGGGAAAGGGAGGGACTCCCAACCAGGAATGGGCAAGGCTCCGGTGGGAGGCCCATCACCAGCTCAGAGAGGCGACCTGGGAGGATACAATGGAAT